>VZSZ01005670.1:106760-136732 GCA_013398815.1 Ibidorhyncha struthersii
TCCCTCTCCCCCTCTATCAGTTTAACATGTCTGAAAGTCCTAATATCAGGTTGTCTTTACTGTAATATGCTCACATTTTTAAGTTTAACCATAATACTAATTTTTCTGTATAGTACCTTTTTTTTGGTCATAACTACATTCTCAGTCGTAACTCCCTGTCAACACAGACTGTCTAGTAATTGCATTGTTGTCCTTCCCACATCAAGCTTTCCTTGAAGTCCACAATAAACACACCAAAGGGTGTTATAATATGGATCAATTGGTTGATGTGAATATTCAAAAAATGAGTTACATTTCTAATTTATAGCCCTGTTCTGCAGTATATCCTGGCTCTATCATTCTGCAGCAGCTTAAAGCAGCCCCAGAATATACTCCTCAGATGAAATGAGTATACTGCTATATTGGCTGTTGAAGCAAAGCTAAACCACTGGGATGTACTCCTGTCCACCTCTCTCTTTTCCTGCTTGCTAAGTTCACCTGTGTAGGTGTGTGCTCACAGAATACATTCCTTTCCTGCAGTTTCTGGAATCTGTAATTTCCTCCTTTTGCCTTATACTTACCTGCATTTAAAGGCACAAGTTTACCTCTTCATCCTTCATTCCACTGTTACAGATGTTTCTGTTTCCACTTCTCCTTCAGTTTTCCCCATTAATGAGATCTAATTCATGTAATTAATTTTTTCATAGTATATTTAGTACTGTTTTGCTGTTATTACAGGCTGATAAAAACTAAAAAGAAATGCATAAAGGATTGCCCATTTCAAACTGCCTGCCACCTTACATTGCTTCCATGAGCTCAAAGTCTCAAAATACCTAAGGGTTAAATGCATTTTTCAAAACAGTGCAGTCTCTTTCACTGTTTCTAATCAGAATGAACTCCAAGCTTTGCTCAACACCAGCAGGCAGAGAGGAACACTACCAGGGGGTGAGGAGTGCAGATGCTCGCCTTCCCCAAGAGCAGCTTGTTGCCTCGTCTTCCTTCAGAGCACCAGGAAACATTAGCCACTTAGTAAGATCAATTCTGTGTGTATTTCCCTGAAAGAAAGCTAGGGGATATCCATCTGTGTGTTCATCTGTGCATGTTAAATCTAAACCCAGGCCCTGCGGTTTATCTCCAACTTGTCTCACATCTTCACAGCTTGGGAATTAAACGTGGTCCATAGCATTGCTCTTGATTTTATAACCTACCATGATCAGAGGTGAATTGATGCAAGTAGGCTCAACTATTAATACTGTATGCTGCAATAAATACACTTTACAATTAAAACAGTGTACTATACTAATATTCATTACACTATACTGTACTATACTAATATTACTCTAGTAGACAGTTGAGATCAACTTAGTCGCTTTGAATACGTTAAAATTCTTCCTTCCCTCCCCAACCCCTGATTACTTTTTCTCCCTGAAATGTATTAAACACCTCTGTAATTGCTGAGTTAAGTTTACTAAGCTACCATTCATGCACAAAAGTACTTTCAAAACTAAATCCAACTTTAATTTTACATCCCAATTAAGGAGGTAAAAGAAATAATTATGGCCTTATATACGTAATATGCAAAGTAGCACTGCAAAGTAATCACTGGCCAAACTATCAGACAACCAGAGCAATAAAATAATATAACAAGTTAAACCAACCTACAATTTTTATAGGCCACCCTGTCTTTCTCAAGATCAAACAGCTTATACCAAACAGTTATGACTGTACCCTGATAACGCTTTGTGAACTGCTGAACTCAGCCACAGCTCCTTATCAGCAAACTGTTTACATCAAGGGCTGATGTCAATGCAGGTATCTCCAAAAGTTAAGGTAGAAGTTGGCTGTCACAGTTGAGTTAGCAGGTATGAACCACGGGACCTAAGAATAGGTCAGAAATATCATATGAACATAGTTTCACTCTTTGATCTTAATTGATACATTGTTAATACAAAGAAATAAGTGGAATGAAATGAGAAAGAGTGGAGAAAAGAGGGTTATGAGAAGTTTCTACAAAATTCCATGTGGGACAGATATGATGTATACGGAATGATTTGTTATGTCTGAAAAGTCATCCCAAGGAAGCAGCCAGTGAACGATCAGAGAGCTAAATAAAGTGATTTTTCTACACAGCATATAACTGAAGTATAATACTACTGTTACACGTTACCTTGGAAACCAGGAAAAAAAAAAAACAGGGTCAAAAACTAGATGTCAAACAAATTTGAAAGTGAGAACATCCTTCATGGCTATTACACAAAATGGTTCACAAGTGCTTATAATGGGCCTGGGCTGGTACCTTTCCTGTTTGCAATGTTCTTCTGTAAGCAGCTACAAGTGGACCAGACAGACAGGACATATAGAGTGTTTAAAAATCTTTAGAGCTCAAGTGTACTCTCTCACCACCACTAAAATAATAATTAAACAAAAAGAAGTATCTCTTTGACAGAAAAATAATTAACTGCAAACGTACGCATCATAAATTAAACTCTCAGTCATGGATTTAGTTATAAATTGTCAAAAATATATTCAACAGTGAAACATCGTATTATATAAGGGAGAATAAGCTGTATTCTGCATACAACACCAGTAAAGTCAAACTTGTGCATCAACTATAAACCTCCACTATCTTGATATTAGGCCCAGAAGACTGGAAACTCCAGCAAAAAAAAGCCACAAAACCCCAGAATCACATTAATAACAAATCTTATTAAGAACAAAAAGCAATCTAACTCTTCCAGGTTTTCTGTATCATTAGCATTAAGATTAAAGCCTTTGTAACTCAGATAAAGAATTCAAGACAGTTTGAATCTTTTATAATTCATTTGTTAATCAGGACTTAAAATTCCAGCCCGTTACTGAAATACCCTCAGGTGGCACCAGGAACTGACTGGCATATATTTTCTTCTGTGTATTATTAAGGGAAAGGATTACATCTTCTTGAAGCAAATTCAGCGGTGATTGGTTGAAAAGACTTACAGTTCAACAGCTGCTTGGAAAATTACAAACCAAAGTGCTGCCAATCCATAAACTCGATCTTCTCCTAATTCAGAGCAAAAAGCTACTCTGTCACTGGTTGCTTGCCCACTAGCCAAATAATAAAGAAATATATGAAAACAAACTTATACCTTTCCTCTGAACCTGAAAAGAATGTGGTTTGCTGATATTCTACTAATGATGCCATAGCAGGATGAAATTATGATTTCTAGTCAGGCATAATAGTTTAATTTATTTTCTTCTCTCTTTAAAAGCAAATACATTAGTGTATGTGATTCTCTACTTTGAACTGCAAAAATCGGTTAGATTTTTGCTTTGCTAGGCCATAGTTTTAGAATAACCACCTCACTGCAGATCGGAAGTAACTTGATGTCAAAGGCTCTAAAGAAAGAATTTTAATGATTTATACTATATTCCCCACTGATGCTTGCTTCACAAGAACTAAGAATCCTCAGCTGGCTCTAAACTGTAAGTAAAACCTTAAGACAGGAAATTCTTGTGACAAGACTTGGTGTTATGAGTAGAAAGGTCATTTAGCAACTTGACTGGCCCAGAAACTCTTGTCTTTTCCATTCACCTAGGGTTTCAGACTCCAAAACTGCCACAGCTCACAAGATCAGAGAGGCTGATTTACAGCTGCAGTTAGGATGGCGTTGGATTCAATGCCTTTTTCGGTTATCAAAAAAAGTCTGAAGGGAACACTTTGAGGACTCTGGTTGAGCTGACTTCAAACAACAGTCATGTGAGCAGTATCCTTGGGAAAAAAAGGAGCTCCCTAAAATACATTGTCATACACACAACCAGTTAGTACAGCGTGAATTCAATGGGAAACACACAGGGCTCCAGTTGTCAAGATTCGCTGTTTCTTTCAGTTCATAACTTAGGAAAGAAAAAGGGGACTCCGGACAAATCCAGCTCTAACTGGAAAAAATTACCCATGTTGTTATGGGGATCTGTGGAAAAATAGCTGACCTCACCTGGTGTGTTAAATTTTGCATTTCTGAGTCTTCTCCACCATAAGGAAAAAAAATTAGCTGTCTAAAAGGCAGGCAGTGAGAACACAGGAGTAACAGCAATCTTTTCTTAACCTCAAAAGATGCTCTTTTCTTGAAATACATCTCCCTCCTCTTCATCAGTGAAAAAAGGGTCACTTTGAATGGCTAATTAACTACTCAGACTTGAAGACTATAAGATGAAAATCAAAGCAGGGGGCAAAAAATGGTTTGAATCAACAGAACAGAAAATTGCCATGCATTTATGTCACCATAAATTGACATTCCACTGCAACCACCAAATCCACAAAACTATTCTCAGCCAAACTATTTGGAAAAAAGGTATTTATTTATAATCTCCTGTTATAGTTCTCAATTTAATAAAAATAATGCTACTTAGCAGCACTGCTAGGTCCCTCTGAAATACAAGTGCGTAATTAAAGTCACTTGCATGATATTCCATTTCCCTATATGAACCATGTGATGTACTTATTACTTTGGTCTCCCAAAATGAAAATTTAGTCACTTCTTTCAATAGTTGGCCATAGAAAAATTGTCTCCACAGTTTTTGTGCGGACCTGCTTTGCCACATTACTTTTTTCTTATGTTTTAAGAGATGCCAGTACACTGCAACAGTATGGCTTTCCTTCAGAGAGAATGTAGTCCCTTCCATTTCCTTCTAGATAAGTTATTTAATTCATTGATTTTATTGTTATTCACCTTCCTGGACTCTAAAGTATTACTCCCACCTCTGACCCCAGAGGCAAATTAAACCTCTGTGAAACTCCAGTCTGTCCTCTCTCTGGAAGAAAAACTGACTCTAATGAAGGTAACACACCTTTGCTGGTAGTTCAATGATTTTATTCCTAAACTGATTCCAAGTCCAGGAGTGTGTTCTGATCGGGTTGTGATCCGCACTTCATTAGTTTATTTTAGGATCTCCTTTTTGGATATTTGTGATAATACTTCCAAAACAATTTTTAGGACATAAGTAGATGAGGGTTTTTTGGATGTTNATCTGGATGACAGAGAAACTTTTGGTAAGAGGGACTCTGTAATTGCCCCTTGTACAGCCCTGCGTAGTTGTGTAAACAAAAGCTCAATTCAATTTCTAAAATTAAAACGGTAATTTGATTGAGCTGCAGCACGTAAGTAAAAAAAATATTCACGAGATCCCTTAAAAATGCTTGACTGAAATTTGCTGCATTTCAGATAAAACTGTGCACACTCTTAGCAGCCTTCTGTTCAAATATGTACCTCCCTTTCTCATACACCACATCTCCTGTGACCATTTATGTATTTAGTATCCTTTTGCTTGAGATACCTATCCACCATCACTGGTGGTAAAGAAATGATACAAAATAAATCATTTAGTCCTTCTGAAACTTCTAGTATTCATTAACTGCTCTTTCTACACATTGATAATCAGAGTAGGTTATTAATTTTTAGGCAGGTATCTTTTTTCCAACAGTTTAAAGAACTTCTTGCTATTTGGTTTTACTAGATTCCAAGAATAATCACTTCATAATGTCTACAATTCTTTTTAAACCAATGTATTATCTTAGAAATTTATCACCGCTACTTCTTATCACGGAGCTACCTGCATTACCTTGTGGTTCAATTCATACAGTTGGCTAAATAATCCTGATCCAGGAGTCTTTCCTGGGAATAAGCATGGTCAATAGGAAATGCATTCTTGTCATACTTAATTAGATCTGAAGTAAAACTCATTTTAGTGGTTTAATCCTTGTGAAGTTTGAGATCTGATAATTTCTAGAGTCTAATAAAAGTTTATTTCAAATAACGTTATTATTGGCTATATCTGTGAAATTAAACATATCTACAATAAGTTTTCACTCCCAAAGGTTGCTAAAAGTATTTCTAGGCTCTTTTCCCATTATCACAGTTTCCTAAGTCACAACAGCTTGCAAGTTATCCAGAACACTTATTTCAATAATGATTAAATAAATAAAACAAACAGGAGAGATTGTGTTAAATCTGACAAACTACATTAAAGGAATTTCAAAAGATGATGTTGTGACTTTGTAGAAGCTTACTTCCACACCAGATGGTGCCTATTAAACTCCTCAGGCTACTCCTGAGAGAAAAGGCTTTGTAATCAGTCAAAAGGTGTTTTAAGCTCATAACTCCAGAGTTCATCCCTTTATGAAATCAGGCAGTTTCAAACTGAAATACGCAGGGCCCAACGCTACAGGTGGAGAGTACCAATACCGGTTGTCCTAAGCTGAAATTTAAACTAATGCTATTAACAGAAAGAACTGTGACACATTTCTACCGATGTGCTTGCTTCTCAGTTGATGAGTTACCCAAGGACCGGGTTCAGCTCTGCTGTGGTTCTCAGTTCCTGATCTAAACAAGGGCACAGAGACCGCTCCTCACCTTTCCTGTGCGATTTGTTAATAGTTTTGTACAATTCCCTTTTCCACCCTTCCAGGTACCCAAAAACGTTCCACTATGCTTCTTACTCAACACAATTAAGGAAAAGATGACAACGCAGAGGTGAAGGCTGTTTACACCAGTTTCCCTGCAATGCGGTTGACCCTAGCAGTGCCGGAAAATGCTGTAACTTCCAGTTAAAAGGAGGTAAACTGTTGTAAGACTCAGCTGGTCGCGGATCAGGTTGGAGATGACTGAGGCAGTATGATCACATTGATACAGACATGGAAAGAAGCAGGTACTAGTGGAATGTGAGCAGGACTGTATCTGCTTAAAAGCCCACTTTTCTTTTTCCAAATTTAGATGTATCTTTCAAACCCAAGCTGCTCTTTTTCTTCTGTATCCAGCTACTGTTGAATGCTTGCAGATTAGGAAAATATTGGATTTGTTTTAACCACTTCCCTGGTGTCAGAGAACACAGCTTTTTCATTAGGATGTAGACCTTTTTAATCATGCCCCTCTTTTTCTCTTCAAAAGTAATTACTGAAGTGTGTACTAGCATTGCACTTAATAAAATATATCTATGGCTTCCTTAATGCAAACGAGAGAGAATTGTAATTACAGTGTTTGCTGAGAGAAATATCGTTTTTGGAATTTAATTCCTACTCTTGGTGTGGAACACTCCGACTCAACCTTCAGCAGAATTTGCATCTTTGGAAAGACTAGAGACAGGAGGAGCCTTCCTATTTGTGATCCAGTAAGAAAGTGCTAAAATCTAGTGGCACTTGACTGCTTTTCATAATTTCTGTCTTCACAGAAAGTACTATCTATGTCACCTAAAAAAAAAATATCCAGCAATGCATCTAACGCATAGGTAGAGACAAACTCACATACAGGCATAATTTGCTCACAAATCTTAGAACAATACTGTAAAAAAAAAAAAAATCAAAATAATGTTTTTTCTTATCTGCTTAGTACAAAGGTGTCCCTCCTGTAACAAATTTGCATTATACAGGAAACAAACTGAGCATAAAGAAGAAATGCCACAGATCTAGCTAGTAAGACTGGCTAGTAACTACCCTGAATCATTAACACCAAGAGGTATTTATTGCTCTTCTCTTAAAAAAAAGTTGTCGCATTAAAGCACCATTGATCTGAGAGAGACTTCTCAAATAGTAACTTTGTAGTCACGTGAGTAGTACCACTTTCCAGATCGATATGTATGTCATTAAATGAATAGGGTGGAAAACAAGCAATAATATTTGATAGACTTACACAATTTATCTCCAATGAGCACTGCCAAAAATAACTTTACAAGCTATGAATTTACTCAGTAGTACACAGGAGCAGAACGGAGACTTTGTTCCGTGCTTACAAGGAGTGCTTTCAGTTTCAGCAGAGATTTGAACATGTTATACAGAACTGGCAGTGCAGAACTCACTCGGAGACTGTAATTTCAAAGGTAATTTGTCTTTCCTTACAGTATACATTTGCACTAAAGCACTCTAGTACCACAAGTTCTGCCAATTATTTCAATAAATTTATTTTGAATTATTTGAAAGTTTATATTAATTCATATTAATAAATTTATAGCTGATTTTAAGACAGCTTATTTTTGGTCTGCTGTTGTACTTGAAACATGAATAGCTCAATATGTTCAGGTAGAAAGTAATAAAAAGTTTGATTTAAATTACTGTCACTCCTGTTAGCAATTCAAAGGGTGAAATCTTGGGCTGAAGTCAGACCTCAACACAGCAGGGATTTCATTCAGATTTTGAAACCACAGACCAGTATGTGCCCTTCATTCATGTCACCTGTACTGAAAGGTCAGCAAATTCCTGCATTTTTTTTCCCTTCTAGTTTCTGAAAATAGTAGGATGCACCTTTTGGGAAAAAGATGCCATTATTTCACAAGTGGCTATAAAACTTGATGTACTATTTAAAATCTTTTTTTACGCTTTCAGATCTGAATATTTATTTTATTTAATTTTTCAAGGCTTCCCATCCCCAGAAGAGTTAGGGAGATGCAAAGCTTAAAAGAAATTGATTTCAATGTAACCATATTAATTGTCAAGTGTTTGGTACGAACTTTTTAACCTTACCTGTCCTCATTTAAAGAACTGAGCTGATGAAATATTTAATGAATGTCTGGTAATCTGATTTATCTTCCACCCAAGCCAGTTAATAATTTGCATCTTATTTTCAGTTTGAATTTCAGAAGCTTTCACTTCAAGATAAACACACGGTAAAAATTATCTCAAGGCTCAGAAATAAGAAGTACAAAGTTCATATCTGGTTTATCTACACCACACATGACATTAATATTAAGTCATTTCCATCTTTCAGTCTTACCTTCCCATTTTTGAATGTGGTTAACCGCATGCTTTTAACTGCCTCATATAGGTATTGGGGGTATATTTATTTTTGTATACTATGCATACAAAGTATTTTATAAATGCTTAGCACTACTATGACTTAAATCATGTGTGAGTAAGCATCAATTTTTTTACTATGCATTAGTCCTTTGCTACTTCTCCCCTCTACTCACACACTAAAAAGGGTTTTCGTTGAAAAAACTGAGCATATTTTATACCCTTAATAAAAATACAGGCTCCAATGCAATAACCAACATTATCTTCTAATTTGTTCAAAATTCTAAACGTTTATGATATCAATTTCTTAATAACACATGAATGACTGAAGAGATAAAGCTCTTTAACACATGCCAAAGCCAACAACATCTCTCACTAACAATTTGCAGTTCCTTACGAAAGGACCATTTGCAGGAAATTATATTTATCAAGCAGTCTTCTTTCCATGCTCAATAACATCCATCTCTATAAAGCGATATTATTCCATCCATCACGAAACAAAACTGTGTACAAATAAATCATAAAACATTTTTTTACTCTATTTACAATGTTATATCCCCTATTAATACATTATTAATCAGCGTAAATAACACTATTTCCTGGCTAATTTGCTTTCTGAAACCCTGTCCAACAGCAAAGCAAGCAGATGTTTGTTCATTTCTTTTGCCAGACCATACAATGGCCACTTTACAGTGCTTTTTCCTGCTTTTAGCCTTCAATTTCCTTTGGCAAAACAGAAATCTATTACCTTGCCATTAATTAAGAGTATAGAATATTAATAAAAATCAAAATAAGCATGCATCCTACGTTCAAGCAAGCTAACTCCTAACTCCTGCACTCATTGACTCAGTTTGTACCATTCTATCACAGAATTTTTCAGAGGAGCTTACTAGAATAGGTGAGGAAGAGCTAGAGATGCAAGGGTCAAGCTGGAAGAAAACATGGATACCCAAGTGTCTGATTCACAAGCGAAAATCTATAAAGAAGTCCTGCTTTATGCACTGGGCAGAAAGCTTATACATGGATTCCTGCTTACTCACAACTGAAAAAAAAAAATACCCCAGCCCTAAACACCACCAGCAATCAAGGTTGACAGGTGGCAGTTTGAACATTTGTTCATTAAGGTTTAATTCCACACAAGAAGCTAAAGAGCAGATTTCGAGGGGGAGAATAAGATGTGGGAAACTTCATATAGAGGAAATCCACTTGCCTCCTTCACCAACTACTACTACAAAAAACACCTTTAGCATGCCAAATCACAAAACTACGTCAACGGAGAGCCCCTTACAATCCAGAGAAGGCTTCAAGGCTGCTCAGAATTTAACAGTAAGGGAGTTCCCCCGGTTCTGTTCCATCAGTAATTGGTGTCCCAGAGCTGTCTGATTAGAGGTTAGGCTGGCAGTGGGTGCAGTGCTCAAACCACGTCTGAAAATCCGCTTAAGAACTGACAGGTTTCTGGCTTACCTATCAGAAAAGAAATGAGAGGGAAGGAGAGGGATGGGAGAGAGAGAATGGGAATAATTTCACAATATACTTGAAAGGAGTCAAGTAGTTCTCCTCTTCAACTACGTGAGAGACCTTTTTTCCCTGAAAAAGAAAGCAGCTTTTCTTACGTGGTCTTGATGGGTTGATTTGTCCTTCACAGCTTTAAGAGTCTGTTTCAACCACTAATTGCTTCTGGTTAGGAAAAAAAATAATATTTATTCCACAAGCATGGCTCTCCGCCTTTAAAATGTAGAAAGGTCAGAGTGCTCGTGGGGTTTTCTGTTTGTTTTATATCAATAACAGAAGGCAAAAGCAGACAGCAATGCAGATGCCCAAGTCAGCTCTAAATCCATGGAGCTCCAGAAATGGAAACAGCCTGGTTGTCATAGCAGCGGAGCATGATACCTGAGCTAATTACTCAGTCTGAGAGGCAGAACTAATTAGCCCAGATGCAGCATCATACTGACTCAGTTATAAACCTTCTGGGACCTGGGCACGCAGATTGCTGATTAGACATTTCAGCTTGCTTGCAACTAGCTCACAGATCTCAACATACTACACTGTGCTTTACATAAGGGTAAAAAAAAAAAAAAAAGGAAAGAAAAAAAGGAAAAAAGCAAAAATATGTTCCTACAAAGCAGCAAGCAATGGAAAAGAGCTCTCAGAAAAAGCCAGAAGGCTCTGAACAGTGATCTGCAACTCTTCTGCAAGAGCGGAGGATGCCTGTATCCACGATGCTACAGACCAAACGATGACATTTGAAATGGAAATCTCAGCCCTATGGATACACTTCCACCCCCAGCCAAGTGAAAGTAATTTGAAAACTCGGTTTATCATTATGACAACCTAAATTCAAAAAGTTCCCTGTTATCTAAAAATGCAAAACCCTAAAGTAAGTTCCTGACAGAGAAGTAAGAAGGTAAATACAACACCACCTGCTTTGCAGATTGTAAATACTGTGGAAAACAAATACCTACTACCAAAAAACAAACATGTTTTTTTCAAGGACTGGAAATAGCATTTATTTGCTGTTTTTACAGGAATAAAAAGTATTTTAAAACTAACTTTTTCACCTTTCTAGGTACTATCTGATACAAGATCCTCGCTCTAGAAGCAGCAATGCATTTTAAAAGCGTAGAAAACAAAAAGTGAATAGGTGAGTTTATCAGTCCTTGTTAACTATTGTTTCTGCCATAGAAATACAATGTAACATCATAGAGAAGCCTACACAGACAAACAGTGAAGGGCAGGGATTTTTGTTGGTGTTCTTGAAGAAAAAAAACCAGCAAGACAGAGGAAAAATTCTCTAAAAAACTATTTCACTTCTTTGTAATCAAAATCAGCAAAGGCAACAAACATACAGATTGAGCAGGTAAACCAGTGGAAAGATGGCATGAAAAGCTATTTAACTCCTTTGCAAATCTAATTACTAAATTGAGATGCATTTGGAAGTCCAATAGGGCAAACTTCTAATTTATACCAAATGATCCTTTAAAAACCCAGAAAGATTACTGAAGTTATGCTAAAAACAAATCTCTCATGTTTTAATGGACATTATTGCATGAACCAGAACACATTATACAGAAAGTAACTGATTAAATAGATACTTAGAAGAGTTGACAAAGGACAGACATGCTTGAATATTTGGTTTATATTTATTAAGTTTTAAGCTGAACAGATCTTTTACGTTCACCTGCAAAATACATTATTTTTACATTATTTTAGTATTAATAATTTACATAGCATGCCTGCTTATTCATATGTACAAGAGATCGCTTTTCATTTCAGGAACAACTCTAAGCAAAGCTGGAGGATGCTAAGAGGATCATTCAAGTGTGTGCACTGCCCAAGAGAATGAGATAAATATATAAAAATCAATGTTTCTCTAAACAGAAAGATATTTTTGTCCGTGTCAATACTGTTGCTAAATAAAACAGTTTGGTGTCTAAATGATTTCTAATCAAAGTCAGAATATAGGCACATGCTCTTCACCTGCTTAAAAATTTTGAAAGAAATGTCAAGCTAAGTGCATTTTGCATATATGCAGATATCAAGTAATTATAAGCGCTATTTAAGTGGTAGATTTATAAACCTAGCATCACTTTCCAAGTTTCCTGAGGAACATCCTCCCAAGTTAGTTGTCTTCCTCCTTTGGGTTAATGATCACAAAGTTAGATATATTATCCATAAGCATTCAGATCCAAAATTGGGAAAGAAGGCTGGAGAATCCGAGACAATGTCAGTGGAGCAAACTGAAAAGAAGAAAGTTTGGGAATATTAAGGAAGATAAAGCAGCCACTGAGATTTATGAGGAGCTGTTATTTATCAGCAATGGAAACAAACAAGAATGTCAACAAAATCCTTAAAAGGAAATAAAAATGTCATAATAGAGCATATAATCTTCCCATGAAACAGAAACTTGGTTTTCCTCACAAAATACAGAAAATCCCCCAGATTTCCACACCTCATTTCCATTAAGGATAGCTTAGTATCCATTTTACCTTAAGTGGGCTATTGATAAAAACTGCTCTCTTCTGATAAAGTTTTTGCTTATGCTAGAAAACAGGCATGTTACTGGAAATTGGAAAGAACAGAACTGTTTGGGGGGATTTTAACCCTGTTTACAGCTGTTACTGTACCCACTGCAAAAATTTCCACAGAGAAATAAATCCCCCAAACACACTGTAAACTCAGGGGATAAGTCATTTTTGCTTCCTTTCTCCTGTCATTGATGTTTGGAATCAGAGGGCCACTAAAGCAGGCTCAGCAGAGAGATATCCCTGAGGGCACAGAGTACTGAAAATGGACAGAAAGTCACCATTTAAACAAAAACTAAAAAAAAAAAAAAAAGAAAGTAAATGACATCAGCCACTTGAAGTGCTGCGGCTTCACAGCCAACAATGGGAAGCTTTTCTGGGAAGCAATTGCTTCAGCAGCATATGGTTGAGAGTGGGCATTCAGCCTGTATCACTCAGTAACAAGAGGTTTAAAAAACGTGAATCTTCTGCGATTATAAGAGTGCTGCTTTCTCTAAGAAGGAGAAAGAATGGCAGAAGAAATTAGAGAGCAGCAGGGAGTGAAGATGTATTTATGACATGCCTCCACCAAAAGCTTGCATCAACAAGAATAAAAACATATGGCCAAGGATCCCTTTGGTTTAATGCTGCCCAAATTCTTAGAAAGAAGCTTGTGGGTTGTTTTTAGTGGTTTTTTTTTTTCATATACACCTTTAGGGAAGTGTTAAAAAAAAAAAGCAAACAGAATACAACTACTTTCACATAAGCTGCCAAACAAGTCTGAAACTATTTCAGGGAATCTGTGAGAACAGTACAGACACTGACACAGGCTGCCCTAAGCTTCAGCCCTTTCACAGAACGCTTCCAGAGCTTCAGCCTTTCCTATCATCCACAAGATAAGTTTATTTCCTTAAGCTATGGAAAAAGGGTTGCTGAAGCTCCTGACGGCTCATATTTCTTTTCTCTGATGCTTTTTACTGTACTTGGGACTTCACCTTATACTTAAGAAGGAAGAAAAGGGACTTCTCCCAGTTCATATGATGTCTAAAGATATGGGAATATATCAGCTAGAAAAAAGAAGAAAAAGAATTTGTGAATTGTAGGCTATTTTCAATTCTACTTAAAGCAAATTATAGGAAGCATCAGGAAACAGTAAATAGTTTGGTTCTGGGCTCTACAGTGAGAGTAGAGCTCTGTCTTTCTTTCTTTTCAAGGCTGAGTTAACTGAGAAAAAGACAACACATTAAAAATTCATTAGAAGGTACAGCATGGCAACAGAAAGCTAGAAAGACTGACTGCCGTATGCCTGGTAATGGAGATTGCTTAAATAGGGTATAAGAGGCAGGCCACTTGCTGCTGACTTGATAAAGTATTCCAGAGGAAGAAATAAGATTGGTGCTTCATCCAGATGAAATCTTTCTTGCTGATCGAAGTCAACTGAAGCCTGACTCTTTCCTCTTCAGTTTAAAAAGCACCCCCATTTTCCTAAAAAGAAAGAAAAAATAGCAAAGTTAAGGTATAGCTATGCCTACTAGTTCTTGTAATTAAAAAAATTGGGAAGAAACAGAAAGGGGAAGTAAAGATACGCCTACCTTGATTAACAGATCTTTTGTCTCCTTTTGCTGACGCGTAGAGTGTCTCTAGTGAGGATTTGTACACTTTAGGATGATGACAGGAAAGTGAGAAAAAGAAAGGGTAGGCCCTTGACAAACAAGCTTTAAATAAAATTACTCTTGAATGTAGACAATATTTCTATATAAACCATGCATATGAGGAGTACCAATCCATGTGCCTCCCACATCTTTACCAGCATTTGCACTAACACACACGTTTGTATGACTGTCAGATTTATTCTATACAACTTGTTTCCAACATTCTGTACCTCGACATCCTGAACACTGGATAAAGAAGTTGATTAAATCCAGAAGTGCTATGTCCCTGTCTTGTTTATATGATTCAATCCAGTCGTCCACCACAGACTGTCAAGAAAAAAAGAATACTTATCAGAGACTCTTAAAAAGTGTTTTATTAAAGGCAAATGACTTATTCTTTTCAGAATATAATTTTATAACTGAGCATTTATTTTGCATAATTATACATGGATACAAATTCAAAAATCTATACACCTTCTCTCAGGGTGGAGACAGAACAAATATTGTTAGAGAACAGAATTATATGCATTGGTTTTTGGTGTTATAATTATAGAATTATACAGGTTCAAATTGAAATTACTGTAGTTTCTCAAAACTCTACTTGCAGTATTTATTGCGTTTCAAAATTGCGTTGAAAAAACAAACACTGTGATTCCATTCAGAATGACCAACATGTATTCCCAGAAACTGATGAGCAGAAACTCTTTGGGATAAAAATGGAATTTATATTGCATAGTGTACATCTCAGTATTTATAAAGGCCAAAGTAATGTATCAGTCTTTCAGAAACACTGTACATAGCTCAGGAAGACAGAATGCAATGAGGAATACTTGATAAATAAAAACAATACACAGAAGTTGGTCTTACAGTCTTTGGGAGTCAATAAGCTGCCTGAATCACAGTATATGAAGTTTAGTCACAGTTTCAAACTGCACTCAGAACTACAAGTAGCCAGGAGATATTTTTATAATCACTCATACGCAGGCGTAGCACACAGGCGTTATTATGCATAATAGCAGGGAGGAGACGAGAAAGCATACGGGTGTCAAAAACATTTGTCGTTTGTCATATATTAATCTCTGGGGACACAAAATGTGCCTCAGTAGCTTGATGAGAAAGGACACTAAACTAATTTTGCCAGTCAACATAAAAGTGCAATCACAGCACCAGAAAGAGTCAATGGCAGATATACATCGGCTGAAAGGAGTGCAGAGATGTACAACAGCAAAGCCTATAGCTGCTTCCCATACAGATACTTTACCCTACAGTTCTGACTACAGAACCCTATCAGAGCTGTGCGGGCCCACAGTTTTTAAAACTCCAGGTGCAGGTAAAAATGAAGCAACGCGAACAAAGCAAACAAAATAACTATGGAAATGCTTAAAAACTGTTCTAGAAAAGCAAGAGGGTTGTGTGAGGTCCTTCCTCAGCCTGCTTCATGCTTAAGGAAGACAAGTATGTCTTCCTTTCATGTCACTAAAATACAATATTCCAAGCTCCTCAGTAAGGAATTGTGTATATTTAATGTAACCAAACACTGTGTTTTACTTATTTTATGAGGGGGGCAAAAAAAAAAAAAATCTTTACTGTCCATACGTGTGGCAGCATTCATTAAGAGATGCTTGATTATGCTGTCACAGCACACCTTGCAAATGGATTATTTTATTTTGAAGAGTTCAGGTTTACAATGAATTTCTATAAAATTAATTTTAAAAAATCCTAAACACACACACACGCCACCACCATCCTCACACAACCAGCATCCAACCCTGCTGAAAAAGAATTAATGGGAAAGACAAAATGCAAACAATTCGACCTCCTAGAAAAAAATTGCCTCTTGCTCAATTGGTAGATCTAAGGATAGGATCTTGAAAAATCCCTCTGCAGTTTCTAGCTTATCCAAGTCCAAACTCCCGTGATTGCCCGTGGGACCTTAGCAAGTGTAGGAGAAAAGGGAAGCAGCAAGAAAACAGTTGTGTCTGTAACTAGAGACATACACAATTCTGAACTGAGCCCAAACCACTCCATGGTTAACTCAGATCACTAAACTCGTTCTTAACCCAAGACAGGATGAGACTATCAGGATCACCATGTCATTCAACAACCAGCATGAATCTACACATTCAATTTGCCAGGAAACCATTTTTTTAGAGGTTTTGTCTACCAATACACACACACACGCGCACAGTAGGAGAAGCA
Source organism: Ibidorhyncha struthersii (assembly GCA_013398815.1). Taxonomy (NCBI): domain Eukaryota; kingdom Metazoa; phylum Chordata; class Aves; order Charadriiformes; family Charadriidae; genus Ibidorhyncha; species Ibidorhyncha struthersii. The sequence continues at coordinate 123,347 of VZSZ01005670.1, forward strand.
ATCTTACAAAGAGGTCCATCTGCTACTTAGAAGAAATCAAAAAGCAAGTCTTGGCCTGAAATTAATCTTCACACAAGTTGAGGAAACATGAAGCAGCAACACAAAAGCAGTTATCTAGAATGCTTCACTGTTATTTCATCATGAACTTAGAACTCTGTCTGTAAGCATCAATCATTTCCATCAATCAACAGAATTCTCCAGGGCACATAAAACCAAACGTAGCCAAATGTAAAAATTATTTACTAAACCAAATATTGACAAAGCTTAATGACCAGACTGCTGGTGTACTACCAATTTAAAGCATTTGTTTGAACAGCTCTGTTAGATAGCAGAACAACATGCAATTGCCAGCAGCTTTTTTTTTTTTTTCGCTGAAGAAAACAGCAGCTGTGCTGGGTCACCACAGGTTCTCCTGCACAACAGGGCTTATACACACAGGGAAAACCATAAGAACAGGGCAAGAATATACTCATCCTTCCGAGTTGCTCCCCTAGACCCTTAAGATCCTAGTGTATTGCTTCTCTCATGAACATATCTGTCTGAACCAGAAAGTTTTATACCTACATCATCTTGCGGCAATGTGTCTCAAAGGCTAATTATTCACTGCAAAAAAAAAAAAAAAAAAAAAAANCTTGCCAATCGCTAGATCTATTTGATGCCACCAAACTCTTCTGGAAGAAGAGAAAACTGGCTGCATCAGAAGTATCGTGGCCAGCAGGTCAAGGGAGGTGATTCTGCCCCTCTACTCTACCCTGGTGAGACCCCACCTGGAGTACTGCCTCCAGCTCTGGAGCCATCAACATAGGAAAGATGTGGACCTGTTGGAGTGGGTCCAAGGGGGCCACAAAGATGATCAGAAGGCTGGAGCACCTCTGCTGCGAGGACAGGTTGAGAGAGTTGGGGTTGTTCAGCCTGGACAAGAGAAAGCTTCAGGGAGACCTTATTGCAGCCTTCCAGTACCTAAGGGGGGCCTACAGGAGAGCTCGGGAGGGACTTTTTCCAAGGGCATGGAGTGATAGGACGAGGGGGAATGGCTTTAAACTGGAAGAAGCTAGATTTAGATTAGATATTAGGAAGAAAATTTTCACTATGAGGGTGATGAGGCACTGGAACAGGTTGCCCAGAGAAGCTGCGGCTGCCCCATCCCTGGAGGTGTTCAAGGCCAGGTTGGACAGGGCTTGGAGCAACCTGGGCTGGTGGGAGGTGTCCCTGTCCAGGGCAGGGGGGTTGGAACTCTATGATCTTCAAGGTCCCTTCCAACCTAAACCATTCTATGATTCTATGAAAACAAGCCTCAGGCCCCTATTTCTGTTTTCCATGCTTCCGTCTGGTCACCTCTTTTCAGGCAGAAGAATCCTACTCTGTGCTGCACGGCTTGCACAGAAACACTTCCATAGCTTTATCTTTGCTTACTCGTCACACATCTCTAACAGTTTCTGAAGTCTACTATATTCCTCTCTGAGCCTGAGAAATCTCAGATGCTTTTCCAGAGTGTTAATAACTAGTTCAGCAGTATCTGTGCACTGTCCATGTCTAGTTTCACATAAAACATTGCCTGTCGAAGCAAGGCTGGCCTGAGAGACTCCATTCCACACTGTCTTACTCCCATTTCTTGCTACAACATACTGCCCCTTCAGCTATACCACTGCAACTGTTTCTGGACTGTGCTATAAATATTGCCAGTAAACCCATCTGGACAAAAAAAAAAAAAAAACGGGGAGTGGAGGAGAATGACATAGAAGAATATCTTTCAATTTTGTTTCTGCCTCTCTTAAACAATTATTTAATTGATTTTTGAAGCACTTCCTCAAAACCATAGCATCAGTGCAGCTCATCTCCCTTCTGATGTTTTTTCTCTCTTCATACAAAACAAATTGTGAGGCACATGCTATATCCTCGGGCACTAGGGCCCGCTCTGTCCTATCTGGCATAGTACTTGTATTTTCAACCCAAACCGTGATGCAAGTCACAGAAAAATAAAGATGAGCAGCTGAGCTCAAGACTCACGGACCAGACCTCAGACAATGCAGAGTCTTTAATGGCAGCAGTAGATCAAGCAGCAAAAACCAGAGTGAAGGTTCTGAGCAGGACCAGCAGGCAAAGACTGCCTCCGGTGTGGGCTGGACCTGGCAGAGGACTGACAAAGCTTTAAATAAGATGTTGAATGTTTGGGTGGGGTTCACCTTACCTAACTCCACATGCTCAGCCCATGCAGTCACACAAGCTACTCACTCCCTTCATACTCAGCACAGCATGTACGTATGCGCACACATGTGGACACATATATAGCCAATATTCAGTGGAGCTGTCAGCATAATTCATCTGTCTAGAACAGGTAGGCACAGTGAGATGAGATGGCTCCTGCTTAAAAACTCTCCTGATTACACTAAGCAGATCTCCGCTGACTGTCTGAGGAGCTCAGGGTGACAAGTCACAAGCACGCACCTGACCTGTCAGCACCAGCACACTCACGCAAATGGTATTTGCTAATCCCTAAACACAAGAGGAGTATTTTCAGTGCATCAAAATCAAAATAACACCCACACATCTACATCATTCAACCCCTCATGCACATTTGGCATGCTTGTTGGTAAGTTTTTTTAGAGATTACAGTTTAAGGCAACAGGAGATAATGAAGCCAGACTACATATGCTACAACAGTTGGAACTTAATCAAACTGTTGACTTTTGATGTAACAGAAGAGCGCTATAAAACTGAAAACACTAGGATTAAAAAAAGTAAGAGATATACATCAGACCTAAAATAGAGACAAGTATCCACTGAACCAAGAAAAACCAGCAGTAATCCAAATACCAGGAAAAAGGTCGAATATGGGTGAAAAATAAATCAAACAACAGGCAATAGTGTAGCAAACAGTGCAACAAGCGATCATTGCCAGAAAGGGAATTATTTTGCATAAACATACACAGAGAGAAAGACTCCAGTTAAAAACAAGGATTTCTAACCAACAGTCCACAGGTTCCAGCAAACCCTCCAGGATAATTTTATCTTGTTAGCAGCCTCCTTCCAGTCACCCTGTTCTCAAGATCTCAGACATATAAGCAAAGAGCAAACTACATTAACAGTTCTCACAGCAACAGCCCATGTTCGGTCACCACCTTCCCTAGATATATCCTGCCCTGCTCCCTTCCTCATTGTCTATCCCAAAGACAGAACTGATATTGCAGTGAAGGTGGTGAGAGGAGGAGGGAAGGACCAGACAGCTCTTTGCAAAGGAGGTACCTACAAGCAGGCTCTGTCCACCAGAAGAATTCATCCCCACCAGAGTCTTGTTGCCTACTTCTGCAAAACGCTTATGGAAGATGGCAAGAACAGATCGCATGAGTTGTTCTGGTGGTACCCATCTGCTTCCAGATGTTTTTACCTTCAGATGCAGCAAAGAGCGTGGATTGACCATATGGAAATGTGCACTTGCATGCTGTCCATGAAATACATGATAAATGCAGCATTCCTGGGAAGCAGAAGAGCTAGAGTACACGTGCTGCAACGCTCTGCCCAGATGCAGGAGATCCATGCTTTTGGGACTCACCAAATTCAGCGCACGTGCACAAGGAAAAGGCTCCCCTGACAACAAGATTATGAAGCACAACAAATGAGAAATTGCACACTCGTTAGCTTCTCATCTTCATTACCAAACTGGAGTGAGGCAAGGAGTATTGAAACTAAATTTTGAGCAAAGTAAAAAATTTTCTAGCTCAGTTACATAGATAAAACCTCAAGATTACTCCAGTACCACCCACGCGATCCCCTTTCGCTCCCTGCTGTCAGAAAACACCTATACATATATACACACATATACATATATATGTACATATATATAGATATATATACACACACATAGATGCACCACATCTCTGGGTTAGTCAGCATAACAAGTCCGTACAAGTACATGTTACAAAAATGAGACTCTTAAGCACTATTTTTTTTTAAATCGGAAAATGCTTCTATTCTCATGGGAACTGAGTGAAAAAATCAAGGTCTTATGCTAATGGCAGCTGACGTACAGGACAAATACAGAGTCAGTGCAGAGACTTTCAAAAGCCCGTAACAGCTTTCAAGACAGTCTCACAGAAATTAACTGTCCAGTGACTCTGTTTTAAGAACTACCATGCACCATAATTGGAAGAATATGCCAAGTAGGCAACCCTACAGAAATAAGAAGCTTGAAGAAAGTCAAGCAAGTAGCAGAATAGATCCACAGTCTGAGTAAACAACTTAAAATCAATCACGGAGACTTGTAGATACATTGACCTTCACATCTCAAAGTCTGCTAAAAGATAAACAGGAACATTTTATAGTATTGAAAAGAAACAGCAGCTCAGATTGCCAATAAAAGCAAGTCTGATGCAACGAATGAAATAACGAAGCTAGTTATCGTATTACCTCCTGAAGGCTTTACAGCGATGAATCCATTTCATATTCCTTCAATGCAAGAACATTACTACATTTAGGAACATAAGTGCTGGAGGAACCAGAGGGACTAACTGCAGATGATACCTTGCCAGCTTGTGTAAATTAGCACAGTCCCACTAAATATTAATGAAAGCTGATTTTGAAAAAAGCTATTTCACAATTTAAATGAAGTAACAATCTGGCAGCAGTGCTACTAACACAAAGTGAAAACAAATGACACTATATATGAAGTGCACGTTCAAGTGTAAGATGTGAGTCAGCTGTAAACCAAGGCAAATCAGGTATAAAGAACATTTAAGTAATTTGCCATTTCATACAACTGATCACGGACATGCTTCATTTAGAGTGAATATGACAGAACAAAAAATTACTCTAGAATGGGTGTGGAGTGTGTTTACATTAAAGGTAGGAAAAAAAAAACCCAAAATCAAAGCTTATACTAACATCTTCTGCCAAAAACCCAAAGTTACTCAAATGACATTCGAAGCTTATTAAAACAAAAAGGAATGCACAGTGAAATTAAAGATTTCAATTATCTGTATAAAGAGCAGCCTGAAGAGAAGATAAAAGCTAGAAAATGTGCTTTAACAGACAGTGAGAAGAACTCAGAGTGCACTGAAAATAAGAACACAGGGAAAGAAAGGGAATTAGTGAAAGACTGACAATGCTCTGCGTAGAAGGTTTTTTTTAAGTGAATCTGTGAAGGTGTTTTTTTTTTTAAAAAAAGAATGTAAGTCTTTTAAGGTCAAATTTGGTGAAGACTGAAGTAATTACACAGAGAGTTATTGGGGAGAAAATAGTTCCTAACGTGGAAGTATGTGCAATTTAAGACTGCACACTGGACAAGACGACTGGTTGCATTCCAAATTGCAGGCAGTAAGTCTAATATACACCCACTGAAAAACCTAATATAAGATTAACAAAAAAGAACTGTAGATTGAGAAGCTGCAGTTTATTCTTTTTCCTCTAAAGATGGTCATTTTAAGTTACGAAAGAGTTCACACTTCGCTAACACCTAGCAAGCACTTTCTGAAAATTATTCTTTTTTAAAAAAAATCTTACTTTAATGTAACAGTACTTACTTCTTGCTTTTTCGTCATAAGCAAAGATGGGAAAATCTGCTTAATGCAATGTCTACCGATACAACTTTTTTTTCCCCTGAAGCACAGAAAGGGAAGGAAAGGGAAGGAATACAAACCTAGAAGTATTTATTCCCTGTAAAACTAAGGGATTCTTACTCTCCATACACAGGTATCTGTGTTTGGCATTTCATATAAACACACATTTCTAAGCAGTAGGATAGGCATTAAGCATCATTATGTGGGGAAATCGGTGTAACACATCATATGGAACCATTTGGGAGAAAAAAAAAAACACTACTGAAAGATAAAAATATTTAGTTCTCTTATGAGAGTGTTAGAATGGCACAATTTAACCGGTGTTACACTAATGTGCATAAAAGGTACTGAAAAAATTCTTCTTTCAAATGGATTAAAATCACAGGAACTACTGAGGACAAGCGTTCTTGTCACAGCAGATCCGTACTGCTCAGAGCTGCATTTCCTCACCTGAGTCCTGAGAAATGATGGGTAGACCGTTCAATGGCCTCATCCATGCAGATTTTCCACTACAGTACAGAATTTTTGTAGGTGCTAATCCCTCACAATTGACATGTTACATGATTTCCAAGGGGCTGTGTCTAAGCTGGGCCAATCATGGGCAGGAATGCTTCTGAGATGCCACAAAGCATCAAAACTACTCATACACATTGAACATGAGAATAAAAAAAAAATCCTTAGAGGAGTGCAGAAACAAAATCACTTATTCCAATAGGAGAGATCCATCAATTTAATAAAAAACACGACTCAAGTTCTTTTGCTAGCGCAATTTGTAAAGAGTTCACAGATCACCCCAGATACCAAAAAATGATGACATTCTAGAGAGCAGACGACTTCTCCAGCTTTAAGTATAATAGGTATTTTCAAGTATAAATGTTTTCACACACTGCACTACTGGCACATGCATTCACATTAAGAGCAAAATCATCCTACATCTTATTACATGACAAGGCAAAAGAATACTTTTCTGCAGAAAAAATAATTTGGTATTAAGGGATACCCCTCTAATTAATTAATGCTTCGTCTGGTGGCTAAATTGTTCCTAGTATAACAAGCATGAAAGCACGTACCTAGCTTTAATTTTGTTCTTCTTTTAATTCAGTAGCATATAACCAAAAGAAAAGCAAGATTAGCCTGCAGAAGAAATACATCTAGCAATATGAAAACTAAGTAGTAGTTTAAGTGACATTAACAGTTGCATTTATTTTACCCTGTAAACTTTAGAGAATGCATACTTAAACTCCTAAGGAGTTTCTGAGACAGTCTGGGGTAATCCAAAGTTGTTATCCATCCTTCAAGTTGAAGACTACAGCATTGTTAAAACACAACCAAGGACAATTAAACTAAAAGATGCCTTTAACACAAAAAAACATGGATAATACTTCATACCATATGTCCGTATATTGTCAATCTTCAAAGAGCTTCACTCCCAGAAATAGCTGAGGCCGATGCAGAGACACCATTCAGCAAAGAAGACTTCCTTCTCCAGTAGGGAGAAGGGACACCCAGGGAAGAGAAAGTCATTCAGGCTACTGAAAACACAGACCCCACATTCACCCTGAGCTGCAGTCAGAGGTAGGGAGAATTCCCCAAATACATTTTTGCCTTCTTATTCTTTCTTAACTGCCAGAGTTTCTTAACCGGTCACAGACAAGATACTGGACTTTCGGTACGATCCAGTTACAGCTACTCTGACGTTTTTAAGCTCAAGCATATATGTAAAAGCATGTATGTAAAATCGTATATGTAAAATAGAATTCCTCCTAAATAAGGCAGATTCGGTGATAGTGATACAGCCATTCTAATCAAGAATAAATCTGAGCTGCTGCCAGAGATGAGCTGAATCGGGGAGCTGATCCAGCTGAAAAAAAATCCAAAGTGTCAGGTTCCAATTAAATCTATTTCTTGGTGTGACTACAAAACGCACAAGAAAGGTGTAAAAAACCATCAGCTGTAGGTGTGGGAGAAGGTGGGACCAATCTGTTCAACAGCAGTCTCAGTTTATTCAAGATTAAAGCAGGCATATAACAATTTTTTCTAACCAGAACCCTTGGAAGGGCTGAGGAACACTGGGATTATCTGTATTGCATAATGATTACGTGATTAAAATAACAGAGAGAAAACTCCAGGGAGTTGAGAGAAGTAAGCAAAGCAAAGCTTAATCCGTGCAGAGCACGCTAGGGAACAGATGACAGAGCTGTGCAGCCACTGGGGTTTGCTCTACCATCGGGAGAAGCCACCTCAAGGAGCAGCCTCGCTTGCCCTCTGGGGGGGCACCAGCTGCCTTCTCCAAGGCCAGTGCCACCTCCTGCTCCACGTCCACCAGCCCAGCTCCTCACTGCGATGGCCAAGGTACCCATAATTACCAGCACACAGGAGCTGCTACTGCAGCGAGACCTGACAGGGAATGATGATGTTCAAAACTTTGGTTCTGCCTCTACAGTTGCTAAGTTTGGCCCACCCAAACTTCTAATTAACGGAAATTAATACTGCTATTACTACAGAAAAATGAGGGTTGTAAAAGAAGCTGTTGCCTTAATACAGGAATGGGTGGCAATTTCATCATCTGAGCTGTGCAGGGAGGTAGTATGCAGACCATAATGGTCTATTTCTGCCCTAAATGCTATGAAAACACAAAAATTACTGAAATTATATAGGATGTGCCATACTAACAAGATGCATAAAGACACATCAAGTCTTTGGAAAAACTGACTATCTTGTGTTTCTTGTACAAATCATCAAATCTCAAAGTGACAGAAAAAATACAGGAGGTACTAGGAATTTCAATCAGAAAATGATTTCCAGTACAGACGTTGATGACTAAAAGTCATCCAAATCCAATACATTAGGATAAAAAGAACTGGCAACCACACCAGTAAGGTGCTAGTACATAAAGAACAAAAAAAGAGCACTGCTGAAAGTGGTCAGTGTTTCCTTTATCCCTTTCATATTATTTCCAACATATCAAACGTGTAATTACAAGGGATGCATACCCTTTATTTTTGCATGTAGTAATTTTGAACCTCAGTCTGCAACAGGCAGGTAGATAAACACTGAAAATCAGTGTAATATTGAAAATTATTTTGAAAATATTAACATTTCAGAAATATTTTAAATTAATATTAGCGAAAGATTTTTAATCTCTTCAGGTAGACAACGGAAGGGAAAAAAAGGTCTCTGATGTTCCTACTCTGATACACAAACTTTCTAGCCAGTGTAGTACTGTGAACAAGAGTCACAGCTTGCCAACATGAGCCCAGTAGGTGCAAAGATGACAAAAATCTGAGGAACTGAAACTTAAGAAAAAAAGAAAACTTCTTCTCACAACAGGGTAAACAGTGCTACAAAGGCAGTTTTACTTGAACAGGGAGGGAACCTCAAAGGACTCAAATCCACGCGTGCCAACGTGTGTGACACAACAGTGAGGAACCACATATATTCCTGATTTCTGGAGAGACAAAGAAGAACTAATGGCACAATGAAAAATTCCATTTCAATGTACTAGAAAACTCTCTTTGGATACACATGCTAAAATGTTTGTTGGCACATAATGGAGCCATATTTACTCTGAATCTCGTCTAACGGACACCACGATTACTTTTATCAGTTGAGCCTAAGCAGAGGGGTCAAATACTTTTTTCAAAATCAGCCCCTAATCTGTAGTGAACTGCTAACATCAATTAAGGGCAATTGGTAACATGCAATATATTACAGAGTAACCAAGGCATAGATCTGCTCATGTTTTTGTACTGAACACATCTTACGATTACTGGTGTTCTGGGGGAGGCACAACTCCCCTCTGCACACAAGAAAGAAGAACACTTCTACGCTTGGTTTGATCAACACAACTTCATTACAGCTAATTGGCCACGATTTACTTATGTGAAATTTTCAGACTGAGGCCTAAACAAAATTTGAGCTCATCACACACTCTTTATTTCACTGCTGGCTTAATGCCAGGGTCAGAGACCAATGCCTACAAAGATTTAAGCTACAAGACAGCCTCTGAACTGGGGGCTCAGCTGGAGGAGTGGGGGTTCACCCACACCCTTCATCCCCGCCAGTGTAAGCTCAGGCAGTTTAGCACATGAGAAATGGCGATCTAGTCCATTCTGCCAATGGAGGTTTACAGGGGAGAAATACAGCGAATATACTTGTAACCATAAAAACATTCGAGGGAAAAAAAATAAAAGAGACAAATGACAAAAAGCAGAAAAGCATCGTGTTTGTCTAAGAAAAAAACCCATAGAGTCTAAAAAAGTGCTATGAACAGTCTTAATGGACTAACAAAATGTACCCGCAGAAAACACGACCAGTAGGTCATATCACAATTCATACACAGAATGTTGCCAACAGAAAACCTTCTGAAGCAACAAACTGTACGAAAGGTTACAGAGCAAATTAAAAAACAGTGACAACAATCTGATACCATGTTAATGTGGGTATCAAATTGATTTATAGAGCTCAAATGAGACTTAACACTGACACAACTAGCACATCATGATAGAGGCAAAGATTTATGTGCAAAGAGCAGCTCTGAAGTTACATATGCTTGAAATGCAAAACATTAACCTAACTTTGTTTCCCTAGAAGGGCCAAATAGCAGTAGGCCTGAAAAAGTAAGTGAATCCTGCTATGAGAACCAAAATAGAGGACAAACTTAAAAGAAGTGAGAATTGAATTCACCTACAAACTTCCATGAGTTGGCAATACAAAGCCAGAAAAATCTAACAAGTAAAATAAATCCTGAGAGCAAACAGCAGGAGCAGATAGATCAGAAATGAAAGCACATGAAGAAAATTCCCATGTAATCTCAGAATATATTACATGAATTTTTCTGGGTTTTCATTACTGGAGCACTATAGAAAAAAATGTAGGTTCATATTACAGGGAAAGAACTAACAATTCAGAACAAATAGGTTCTGCAAATACAAATACATGGCACATGTCTGAAAATTGGCAATACTGACAAAAGTACTAAAATTGGCTACAAAAAAACCTGCATTGAAACTACAAAAACCAAAGATGCCAAGCATTCTTAAATACATCAAAATCCCTAGGCTATTAAGTAAAAAGAAAAGTATAAAGACACTAATAAGTTTGGTTTATAGAACCCTGGTTTCACATGGGATTACTGTCCAGAAGTGCAAGTTAAAAAATACTAAATCACATTTTAATTGCATCCTCTTTCCCACTATAGGGTTTCTTTCTTTCGGAATGTTTTTACCAATAGTAAAATTTTCAAAGGTGCACAAGTGACACATACTTTTGAAATTAGGATTGGTGCTTCCAAATACGGCTCAAGTCATTTATGCCTGTTTGCATCCCAGGCCTTCAAATAAACTTACCTATTCCTTTACTATTTGTTTATCATTCCTCCACTGCTTAAAACGGGCTATTTACTTTTCCTCATATATGTAGCCGGGCACATTTTAAGCGTGTGCACGCACATGTATATATAGATAAATATACAGACACACATCCATCTGTAGATGCATATACAAATACTAAATTTCTCAAAATGATTCCTTTGCATTTGAATTCCAAAGATTTCTTAATACAAACATGCAGACAATTTATTTTTAGAATTACATTTGCAGAAGACTTCTGATGGCATCTCTCTTGAAAGAGACGAAAAGTATCAAAGACAATTCCACACACACAGTCATCAAATATCAAAGCAATCACCCATTCCTTTTCATTTGGCTCCTGCAAATATCAATAACTCTAAGACAAACATACTACATAAAGTATACTGTATGCTCTGTACCACAGTAAAACCAGAAAACAGACTCCAGATGTTTCCTCAAATGCTGCCAAAACCAAAATTTGAAAAAGTGTTGAAAACCAAGCAAAGTTGGAAGCCCTGACTTAAAACATGTAGGAAGAAGAGGCACAAGGAATCTGTAGCTTTGTTACGAGTAAATTTGTTCTGTCTTCACCTACTAGATAAGAAGGGTCAATCCTGAATAACTGTAAATACAGCAACTATGAAGAATAAAAATTCTCATTTTCTTCCTGTTTATTATTTCTTTAAAATTACATCTGAGACCTTCCACAGATTTGAGACTGAAAGAAAATTTTCAACAGCTTTCAATGATTTGGAAGACTAGATTCCTTTTGGGAGTTAATTAGACTTAGCTTTTAGCTACACTAAAGGTAACATTGAAAAGGGGACTCGGCCCCTAATTTTCCTAATTTGTAATTTTCTCATGGTAGCACCACAAAGTCAAACCAAACTAACAGATACTGCATGAGTCCCATTTTGTTGAAATGCAAAGTAAAGGAGGTTTGCTTAAACATTCTTTTCAGCAGGAACAACCGTTGGCTTTGCACTGCACTGGATGAACAGTGTTTTGGGCCCATTGCTTCTCCTTTGAATGCCAAAAACTACAGCTGAAGCACAGTAGCTTACTAAAAGCATACAACTACTGTCAAAACCAATCATCTATAGAGGTTCTTGATGTGGGACTCATCTGGCCCAATAAATCATGTAAGATCTCTGAAATTCATCAAAACATAAAGGAGGAAGAAACACTTCCAGAGGCAATTCACAACAACTATCTTAGGTCTTTATTTTACAATGTAAAATTCGCCTTCAGGATGTGCCCATCTTTGTTCCTCAGACACAGGAAATCTAGGAGACTAGTTTAGCCTTCATCTACTGTGCTGGTGGGGACAGCAAGAAAAACGTAAGCTGCAGTGCAAAGAACTCAAAAGTACTTGTGTCAGCAGGTATTTTTGAAAAAAAAACCCAAGAAAAAAAAAAGCTTTGGATCCATCACTATTATCATATACTTTTTCCTCATATAAAACTTATAATGAGGTATTCTTTAATGGACTGCTTAATAACAAGATCTATTTTCAATTTGGAAGTAATGAACAAAGTAATGGAGAATTTGAAATAGATGACTTTCTGACCTGTCTCTTGTCTTTCAGAGGAATATATAACAGTCCTCCCCTCAACCAAAGCACATTCTGTCCCTTTTTTATCATACACGGACAGTCTGTTGGACCAATACAGGTTACGAAAGAATACAACTGTTTACAAAAGCATATCTTAGACTGAATTTCTACAGTCAGGATATACTGAATTGTGAAGGTGTTAACACAATTGGTTATTTTACCTGCATAGCACTCTTCCCCAGCTTAACCACCTCAAACAAAGTGACAGGGTCCCCTTCTCCGTTCTGCTGAGGGTGGCCATTAGCTCTTCCACGACTTGTTCCTCTGGCTGCAGATTCAGGACGACCCTTGTCTGCTGGAGACTTCCGCGGTTTCTTAGTGGCAGACTGGGCAAAGAAAACCAGTAGAATGAAAATTTATTATAGCTACACCTGAAATCACTCAATGCATCCTTATAAATTATAGATAAATATTACATACACATTTATACACTCACACATGTATATATGCACAAGTATCACAGAATAAGCCAGGCTGGAAGGGATCTCAGGAGGTCTCCATAGCCTGACCTCCCGCTCAAAGCAGGGCCAGCTATGAAATTCAACCAGGTTGCTTGGGCTTTATCTAGTCAGGTACATATATTTTTATTTATCAGTAGTTGTTGAGGAAGAACTTTAAAGGCACAGTCACATCAAGGCAATAGTGGTGAATTTCCAGTGCTGGAGTATCCGTTCATATCAATACCCATATTAGCCTTATTCAACACAAACAGATAGTGGACAACATGACTAAAACTAGATAAATGGCAGCAAATCACAGACAGGACAGCAAAGGTGTTTTAAGTTGACACACAAAATAAACTTCTAGAATAACTAATGATCTTAATAACCCTCTGCTACTGTACAAGGTAAGTTCAATTCCTTTTAGT
>VZSZ01005671.1:0-13915 GCA_013398815.1 Ibidorhyncha struthersii
TGTGTGTCCGAGGATGGGAGTGCACCATGGTCTGGTCCTGTTCCTGTCTGTGCCCGCGGCTGCAAAAGGCAAGATAACAGAAAAGGGAGCAGCCGCCCTGGCTCATCGTGGGCAACCCCTGCCCAGGTCTCTGCCAGACTCTTGATGCCTTAACTTTGTGTCCTTGTAGGTGGTGGTGGATCTCTCTGGCCGCATGTCCAAGGATGGGAGGGCACCATGGTCTGGTCCTGTCTGTGTGTGAGCCTCCGGCTCTGAAGACAAAGGAGGAGGAGCCGCCAGCACCTCTCGCGCCACAGACACCCCCTGCCCCCTGCCCAGGCCCACTAGCGGTGCCCTCCCCTCCCTGCCCTCTCCCTGCCTCTCACCTCAGCCCTCGCTCACCCACCTGCTCGCCCCCAGTCTGGTGCCGCTCACCGCACAGCCCTTTCTGTGCACGTCCTGGGCGGCCCTGTCACCAACCCCCTGTGACACGGCCACCACCAGCGTTCTGCCCACTCTGACATGGCCACCACATCACTGGGTGTTCCAGAGCTGACGGAAGGCCGAGCTCTTGGCTGCCCCGGGAAACAGGGCTGTTCCTCTTCAGCCTTGTTCAAACGCAGTGGGATGGACAAACCCCACAAGTCAGGCCCACGGGGAAAACCGCCACCATGGAGAGCCCGCTGCCACTCCTGTCTGTGTGGGGACAGCCTCTCGCCCGGGGCTGTGGTCACCTCACAGCCCCTCACCGTCCTGTCCCACCCCACCTCCCCTGGGCCTCCTTCCTGCTGTCAGGGCCGGGGCAGAGCGAGGTGGAGCTCAGCATGAGGGTGCAGACAAATAAATGTGGTGTCTAAACACTGGGGAGCAATTCAGGTGTTGAACATACTGATGCAGTGCCCCTCGGGCTGTCTTACAGTCTAATATCCCATGGATATACCTGAAACTGGCGGGTGCTAACTGCATCGTCACAGCTGGCTGCACGGAGCAGGGTCCGGGTGTCTGGAAACGGGCTCCGCAGTGTCACTTCAGGTGCTGCGAGGAGCCTCACCTGGCCTGTAGCCGCTGCACCGGGACAGGGCAGGGCTGGTGTGAAGGCGGCGCCGTGCTGGTCTGCTCCGCCTGGGGGTCTCAGACACCCCACCACCTCCCCAGCGGCACTGGGTAGTTATCGGTCAGGAACCGAACACCCTCTGCAGATTAATTCACGTGCCTGAAGTGAGGCCTGCGGTGCACTTCAGATCTCCTGAGGTACCTGTCCTGCTCCCAAGAGGCCACTTCAGAGACCTCCCATAGATCCTGTGTGATACATGGCAGCTCTATGTGGATGTCTTGGGGAGTCTGCAGTATGGTTCTACATAAATGTTCAGACTTTTCAAATGCTTTCCGACATTTAGACTTCTAAATTTGGTTGTAAACAACATGTTGCTGGCAGATACCATGAGAGACTTGATTCTGTGCTCTGGTGGTTGCGATCTCTGCATGTCCAGAGAAGGGCAACGAAGCTGGTGAGGGGTCTCGAGGACAAGTCTTAGGAGGAACGACTGAGGGAACTGGGGCTGTTTAGCCTGGAGAAGAGGAGGCTGAGGGGAGACATTATCACTCTCTACAAGTACCTGAAAGGAGGTTGTAGAGAGATGGGGACTGACCTCTTCTCCCTAGTGACAAGTGATAGGATGAGAGGAAATGGGTTCAAGTTAAGCCAGGTGAGGTTTAGGTTGGCTATTAGGAAAAATTTTTCACTGAAAGGGTTATCCAGCATTGGAATAGGCTGCCCAGGGAGGTGGTGGATTCGCCATCCCTGCAGGTGTTTAAAAAAAGGGCAGATGTGGTACTTGGGGATATGGTTTAGAAGTGGTTTTTGTCAGGTTAGGTTAATGGTTGGACTCGATGATCTTAAAGGTCACTTCCAACCTTAACAATGCTATGATTCTATGATCGTCTGAACTGTTTCAGAACTGTGTCAGAATGGGATGAACCCACTCCTGGAAATACTGGTTTTCTCTTGTACTTCAGCACTAATGATGACCCTTTATTCTCTAAATACAGCATTTTACCTCACAATTCATAAATCAATGGATGGTTGAATCACTTATTTCTATGTTTTAGTAAATCCTGAAAACAGAATGACTGCCATACAGCAGTCACTGCACAGGATGTATTGTATTCAGTTAAGGAACAATGACAAAATGTCGTTCAGTCCATAGCCCCACAAATTGTTCTTTTTTGCATGGTACTCTTGTCCTGATCCAAAGCTAGTGTATGTATTTTCTTCCCTGGTATTTCTGTGATGATTGTCAAAATTATACAACTTCACAGACTTTATAACCATCTTCCAAGGTAAGCCAGTACTATTTTCAGTCCCAGGGACAGATGGGATCTTTAGGCACAGAAAGTTAAAAGTGTCTGCAAATTTGGGATACCCAGCCTGAGAATCTTAAGGCCTAGCTTTGCAGGTCTCCTAAGAGAGAATTTATCTCATCCTGACTTTGGTTTTGTAACGTTTGTGTACCAACAAAATCCTCAGGGACTGGTATTTTTCTCCTTTCACCACAGGCAATTACACTCCAGATAGATTTATAGAGATGTCTGTATCTATAGATATGTAGACAATTGAGTCAGTGGAGAATGATCAGTACTTCTATGGCAGATGACCCCTTCACTTAAGATGAGTGGCAACATTAAATGTTCCTGTTTCTCCTGTAACAGGAGTCTAATGTAACCAGTCCTAAGGAGAAAGGATGACTCTTTAGCATCACAGCCTGGTGGTTGGGGAGTAAGTTTTGTTCCCTCACTGCGTGAACTTTTCCACTTCCCAAAGCCTTGATCCTGTACACTAATGTTTCACACACTCACACAAGAGGGGAAGCTCTGGGTGTCACCAGGGCTATTTATGAAGTCTGCATAAGACATTTATTGGTAACACATAGAAACAGTAGCCTCAAAAGCCTTTTTTTTTTTTTTGTAATTTATCATTTTGTATTCTGCCCTAACATGACTCTGAGTCCTAAATGGTAAAAATACATCAGTACCATCTTTATAGCTCCCCTGGGTTCTTGTACCATGATGCAACACCCTTTGTTAGGATAAAATCTGAGCAGGAAGGGAACATGTCAGGACTTTAATATGAACAGATTTCCTCTCTGCTTTATTCTGAAAAAATGTGCTTTCACACAGCAGCAAGGTGAATACAAAGGTCAACAAAAATAAGCAATAGATTGCTTCTCAGACTTGTCAAATCTACTGTTCTCCCCTTATCATGCCCTTGCCTTAAGAGAACTTTTCAGGAATTTATTCCAGGTTTTTGAAGCCAGATTCTACACACAGAGATTTAACAGAAAATGTAAGATGCATGTCAGTGTTTTTTAGCTGGGACCTTTGGTCCCAGAAAATTTGACTTTTTTTTTTTTTCTATGATCTCCATTACCATTTAGATTATCCAAATTCAACTTTCTGAGATTGTCTTACGAATGGTAAATAAACATGGCGCCTTTTCCCCAAGTATTTATATTTTTCCTCAGGCACCAAGAAAATTCAGGACCCCTTCTTCCCTTTACATGGCACAAAGTATGTTACCGTGCATGGTGCAGGTCTTACCTGTTCCCACCTTTCCTATGTATCTTGGCAGAGAGGTCCCTGCAAAGTCTGTTTACCTGCTGCCTGGCATCTCTTCCCTTGCACAGGAACAGCAGGCTAGTAGTCATGGTCTGTAGTCTCTAGCAAAAGAAAGTCTTACCCCAAACAGCTTTTAAGTTAAATATAAAAGACTTTAAGAGATGGTCTATGGGAAATAATATCACTCCCAGTTTACAGAAGCCCATTTTTTACTGCACTCTACTTGAGTGCAGCTTACATGGATCACAAAAATCTCTTGTCCTCTCACTCCCCATAATTCTTCCTTTCCTTCAGGAAAAACATCATGTGGTAGGAGGTAGAAAAGGTATGTGAAACCCTTAAGTTGCTAAAGCCTTCTGTCCTGAGGTAAGCCATTTACCAACATTTCCAAATAAGAACTTACAATGTAATCAATATACATCAGTAGCACAAAATAGTCCTCTTCACCGTCATTACAAACCCTTTGTGACCAATTACTTGCAACTCATTTCATGCAGGCTTATGAGAGGACGTTGGCAGATATATTTGGCAGTAGATCTCAATATAGAGGCTGAAGACACCAGAAATGATGGGAAGAACAGAGGAAAGGAGAATAGAGAGATAAGCATCGTGTGAGAAAGAAAGGTGTGAAGACAGCTTGTATGTAAATGAAGGAAGAAATTAGGGTTATTCCTTTTTCATACCCTTGTCTCTGCATTGCCTTTCATTTCCTTTTTTATAGAACAATGTAAGACAGTCCATTAAAAGCTTCTAGCAATAGAAATAATTAATAATTTCTACTTTCCTAGTAATTAGTTTCCTATTATTCACTATTCCACCCTATTCCCTAGTGAGCTGGCACATCACTGCAGGACAGATGTATGTAGCCAATCAGAAAGACTGTATTCTCCCTCTATTTATTAAACTCTCCTGGGATACTTAAATTCTCTTTCATTCAATTTCTTACTCTTTCCTGCCAGAAGGTTCTGACTTATTAAGGGGAAAACAAGACAGCAAAATGTTAATTCATTGCATTAGTAAGTGTCATCCAAATATCATTTTTTCTTCTGTAGCAATTAATCTGTGCCACTGAAATACTTCTGAAAGCTTTTTCTCCCAGAACTTACCTGCCTATCTCAGCCATGTTTTGTGAGAGAAATTTGAGTGAGGCACTTAAGCTCAGGAGATGTTTTAAGATTTTACGTCCCTTTCTTCAGTGCAGAGAAAGTTTCCTAAATCCTTGGGAAGAAGGGTATAGATCAAATCACATTCACCTTCAGGGGGGAAAGTCACATTCTTGCTTTCCATAGGCAGGTTCCTGACCAGATACAGGCTTTCGCAGATCCCTTTCTTTTCCGCCAATCATTACATCTGAGTATTCATCTTCAGTGGAGATCTACAAAATATATGGAATATACAAACCTGGCAACTAAAATTCATAACTACTGGAGCCACAGACTGAATAGAGACATTGGTTTACTGCCCTTTACAATTTTCCTGTCACTTCTCTCTTCTGCCTCACAGATGCCAACAAACCTTTCCTTACACACAATCTGTTTTTTTCTCTGGTATACAAATTATACCCATACCAATTGTTCCTAGCTGGAATTTAGCTTGATAGCTGCTGTGTTTCTCCTAAAGAAAGGTTTGTTCCTCTGAAAGCTTGTCTGCTTTTGGCTATATATACACATTTATGTACGCACAAGCTAGGAAAAAAAAAAAATACTCATTCACACAGACTTTGTTTCGCTTTTGTATGTGAATCCACATATCTAATCTAGGATTTTGCTAAGTATTCCTGTGCAAAAAGGTACATCCTTCAGCCTCGTTTTGCTAGAGAATTCAAACAAAGGCTATATTACTTTACACAGTGGTGTTTCCAGATCACGGTTCTCAGTGTGATTCATTTTCAAGCTGACCCTGTATCAGGGCGTATTTTTGTTTCCTTGGAGTTCTGGTTTCTTCACAAAGGGAAACTGCATGGTGCAGACAGGATCCCTCTGTGCTCTGGATGCTCTGTGGATTTGGCATGAGGGTAACCACTGAATTTATACACTGACATAGTTTTGTTTTCTGTCTTGTTCTCAAATCACTTCCTAATAAGTCCCAGGATTTGATCTGTTGGGGTTTTTTTGTTTTGTTTGGCTGTACGTTGTGCCAACTGGCAGGTACTAAGCATAGTTTTTATTGCTCTGTCTCTCATAACCTTAGGTCTCACTCATGTAGCATTAACGGTCACCTCAGAGCCCATCATTTTATACAGGAAACTGGGACTCTTCCTGCTCACACGCATCACTTGACATTTATCTACAGTGAATTTCAGTATTTTATTGCCCACTCACTCAGTCTCATAAGTTCCCTATGTAGTTCTTCACAGTCATCTCCTGTCCTTTTTACTTTGAATAACTTCATATCATCAGCAGACCTTGTCACCTGAGAGCTCACTCTCTTTTCCAGCTCATTTATGAATATGCTGTCTGGAGAACGAATGTGTGCTGTCTACAGAAGAGCTCTTGCTGGAAGGTGCTGTGAACCCTTCAACACTTTGACTTTAGTAGAAAAGCATCCACCTGAGAATTTTGTGGTAGAAATGCCTATCAAATGCTAACAGATGAAGGACTTTGCAAGCCTTCATTTGGATGTTCCCTGTGGAGACAGGTGCAGTGGGCTGCAACGATCCAGGCAAGAGAAAGGGTTTCCATGTAGACACATCAGACAAGATAAGGAAATAGTAATTCCCAGATAATGTGGGAAGGATTGCTCAATATTATGGTTGCATAAAGCTTTCTTTAAATGCTGTGCCCATAATTTAGTATGGTTAGGAAGACGCCCTGGCCACTACTCTAAAGGCCAGTCACATTCATTGCCATCTGGTTTCAGACGTTTGTTTGAAAGTAGATTCCTCCATTCTTTAAACTGTTTTCAGTGGGGATTAGTTTGGGTTTGGTGTTGTTATCCTGCTATCCCATTGCTTTAAATCAAATAATAGAAATCTAGAAGCAAAGAGCATGTATCATACTGAAATGGAGTTATTGGATGGAATTATTATAAAAGGGCATCTTCCTTATTATTAGAGAATTAGGGAGATGAAACGTCTTTTTTAGAAAAATAAAAATCAGTCATCAGCTAAATGTGTAATCCCAAAACAAAGCTGCAGCAGGTAACTGGGCAAATGGGACTTTGTAAACAAGACAGTAGCAAATAAGGTGATTTTCCCTCTCTGGAGGTGCAGGACTATTTGTGAAAGGCCACTGATGTCTTCATTTAAAAATATACGCTGGAAAATGGAAATGTATCAGAAGTCACAAAAATGTTATGAAAACCTGCATTATAGTAAAAAAAAAGAAACTCAGTTCATTTATGTAAAAAAAAGAGTAAGAAGTAATTTGAAAATTATAATACACAGAATCTGAAAAAAAAAAAAAAGAGAGAAACCCAGTGACTGAAAGCTCAAGCAAGACAAAATGAAATCAAAACTAGAATTGATGCTTAAAGTGAAGTAATTGTTGAGTCAAATGGATGTGATGGACTCTATTACTTCATATATTTCAGTTGTAAGTGCGTATTTTTGTATAAGGATGATTTAGCTGAAACAGAAGTTACATTCCTGTCATGCAAGCTGTTTGTAGTTGATATTGCCTTTGTCATGCTTAGGGGTTTAAAATATACAGATATATAAACTCAGCTTCAGACATGGCAATAACTGTGTCTGAACTAATGTATTTGGAGAGGAGTTCAATTGGTCAGAATATGTATTGCTTAAAATTAATTTTAGCACCAAAAGTTAATTATACTTGTGGTTTAGGCCAAACCAGAACAATACTGCATATACAGGCTCTAAAGTGGCAGGGTATTCAGTTCTTTATTTCTACAACTCTGTGGTCAAGCTGCAAAGTCACCTTTTCACAGCAGCATGAAGGTCTCTACCCATTTCAATCACCTGTTTGAGAAATGGTTTCACATTAGTATGAGCCTTCATGCCAGAATTTTAATACCTAAGAATAACTTTCTGCACGGTGTTAACTCTCAGGTATAGTCCAAGGCAGAAATACCTTGGGCAAAATAGAGAAGCGATCACAGAATCACAGAATCACAGAATAGTCAGGGTTGGAAGGGACCTCTGGAGATCATCTAGTCCAACCCCCCCGCCAGAGCAGGGTCACCTACAACAGGTTGCACAGGACAGCGTCCAGGCGGGTTTTGAATGTCTCCAGAGTGGGAGACTCCACAACCTCTCTGGGCAGCCTGTTCCAGTGCTCCACCACCCTCAAAGTAAAGAAGTTCCTCCTCATGTTAAGGTGGAACTTCCTATGTTCAAGCTTGTGCCCATTACCCCTCGTCCTATCAATGGGCACCACTGAAAAAAGACTGCTCCCATCCCCCTGGCATCCTCCCTTCAAGTATTTGAAAGCATTAACAAGATCCCCCCTCAATCTTCTTTTCTCCAGACTAGAGACCCAAATCCCTCAGCCTCTCCTCATATGAAAGATGTTCCAATCCCCTAATCATCTTTGTAGCCCTTTGCTGGACCCTTTCCAGCAGATCCCTGTCCTTCTTGAACTGGGGAGCCCAGAACTGGACGCAGTATTCCAGATGCGGCCTCACCAGGGCAGAGTAGAGGGGGAGGATGACCTCCCTCGACCTGCTGGCCACACTCCTTTTGATGCACCCCAGGATGCCATTGGCCCTCTTGGCCGCCAGGGCACATTGCTGGCTCATGGTCATCCTGTTAGTGGGGTTTTATTTCTTCTGCTCTCAACTTAAGCACCAGCATTTTCATCTTCTGATCAGATGGCAAGATAGAGATGTTTCTGAAGAACTAGATTTGAAGGACTGTAATTGGTTTTAATGTAATGACTTATCTAAACAGTAACCGAGAGCTTCATCTCCCATTATTCCTTATTTTTTCAGTATTTCATAGACATAAATAATCCTCTTCCTGAAGGCTGAATTCAAACCCAACAGTCCCCGAACCAACACTGCAGTATATTTCGCAGCTGATCTGATTTAAAAGACGTGTTCCACCTAACTACTTTATCATTGTAGCTTTAAATATTTTGGTAGAATTTCATAATTAGTCCATTAACTCTTGTGTTTTTTGATGTATTTCTCCTGAGAAAACTTTTATCCTGAGGGATTTTGATATTTGTGTTAACATAACTGAAGTATTATGTGTAAGTTTTTCCTTGATCTTTAGAATTTCACTGAAAAGTGCCATTTGGGAATGCATTGATTAGTTTTAATCACAGAGTTGGATTATTAAGAAACATGAATCTAGCATAAACAATTATTTTACCCCTTGACTATTTTATGCAGGTCATGAATAATTTGGCACTAAAAAATAATTAGAATACTGAAGGTAATATATTTACCACACAAAGACAACTAACTACATTTTTCATTGCTGCTATTAGTACCTCCAACGACACTCTAGCTCTTACTTTTGCTTGTAAGTTTTAGTGTATGTAATATCTACTGTGCTAGGTCATCACCATGGCTCTCTTTCTGATTCCACAAAGCAATCATGCACATGATTAAAGCTGTGTGCTTAACGCTTCAGGACATGCAAGGGCTTTCACTGTTTCACTTATTACAGAATTACATTTCCATATTTCCATTTACACAACCTTTTTTCCTATATGCAATATTGGCTTCCTAGAGCTAGAACCAGTTGAGGTAGACTAGCATAGCTCCACTTATTTCAGTGCAAAACTTCTTTTTATATGTAACTGAATTTTATTAGCTGATCCACTTTTTCTTACTGTTAAAGCTTAGAAAGGTCATATAATAAAAAAGATCCCATATAAGAATCAATTCTCTAGTACAGTTATCAAAAACTAGGGAAAAAACCCAACCATGTAAAAGAGCACTGGCAGACTCCAGCTATGCAGAAAACCGTTTGCTACCATTTGTTATGTGTTATTCCCAGGTTTCATTTATGAGCCTAATGTTTCCTTTTAATGCCTGTAATAATCCAACAGAAAGTCCACTCAACCAAATTCCACACTGCATTTAAGATGATGTTGCTTTCCTGGGAAAAGTGTACCATTCCATTATTTTCCTTATAGTTTAAGAATATTTTTCTGATGTCTGACTTTTCCATTTTCTAACTCTAAACTGATACCTGTGAACTTTGTGCCTTTTGTTCCACCCTGCCTATCTTTCCTCTGCTTTTGAGCACTGGACAATCACAAAGCCAATGGTACAAAGCAAATGGTACCAAGAAATGGTACCACTGCATTGTTAATTGTGCTTTGGGAAAGGCTATCAAATCTCAGAGGCAATGATCAAATGCTTACATTTCAAATATTCTTTTTTCTACCAGCTCTATGGAATCCAGTCTAGCCAGGGTACGATTCAGCAATGGCTTGGTGTTACAGTCAAAGAAAGGCTTTTTTCCTTATTTTTCGGATGCAAATTCTTCTCCTGACATTTATGTCTGTTTTCCAGTTAATCCAACAGTTTAAACAGACATTCTTAAGAGCAGTTAAAACCATGTCTTGCTCCTCTTAAGTCAATGTAATTTTTGATTTAAAGAGAAGAAACAGAATGTTTGCTGTGAAACCTATTATCACACTAACCAAATGAAGCAATTAGTTCAGCAGATATAAGAGGACTGGTTTATTTATCCATTGGTTTTTCAGGACTGTGTACCCAAAGCACCGTAAAACAGTGCCTTTTAAATACTCAGATCCTCTGCCAGTTATTCCCAACAAGCTATGCAGCTAGTAATGATAAAAATAGGATCCAAAATACTTATAACAATATGATTCCATGAGAAAATGTTGGTGTTAAAAAAAAAAAAAAAAAACAGCCTCAAGCTTCGTTTGCATCAATAAACAGAATGAAACTCCCATGTGATTTGCTAGGAAGTAATTTAGATGAATATTGTGACAATTAAGAATTTTCAGGGGGGGTTAATTTTTACTGTGAGGGTAAACCTGAATAAAGAAAGTAACTTTATGATTTAAAGCTGCTTAGAAATGACTGATTGGATATTTTGCCCTAGAATCTGCGCTGCGGGGTGGTGTCTTAGTGAAGTACTAGGCATGGATTCTGGCGTTATTTGATTCGCCTTTGGTACCCTGCTAGGCCTTCAGATGCTACTGCAGAATGGCACAGCTACAAATCCTGCACCAATGGATTCTCTAGAACATCTCCACTCTTACCTTCAGATAATTCAATCATACCACATATGCTCCAAATAATTAAAAAAAAAGTGTGTGTCATTCAGATCAGCTTCTGCATCACTGCTATTTCTGTTCTGCTGAGCTGTTAAGAGCATGAGGTCAGCTGAGTGTTAAGGAGAGCTTCACACCTCTTCAGCAATGTCCTCCAGCCTCTGTAGCCCTGTCTACTCCTAGGCCTATAGAAGATTACTCATTGATTACTCTGTCTGTGGGGTAAGTTGCAGCTTTCGGAGCTAAAGAATCGCACAGAATGCTCCATCCCACAGAATTATAGAATGGTTTGGGCTGGAAGGGACCTTCAAAGATCATCCAGTCCAACCTCCCTGCCATAGGCAGGGACATTTTTCACTAGATCAGGTTGCTCAAAGCCCCATCCAACCTGACTTTCAACATTTCCAATGGTAAGGCACTCACAACTTCTCTAGGCAACCTGTTCCAGTGTCTCATCAGCCTCATCATAAAACAATTTCTTTTTTTATGTCCAATCTAAACCTACTCTCTTTCAGTTTAAAATGGAATGCCCCTTGCCTTCTCGGCAGGGTTGCTCTCAATCCCTTCATCCCCCAGCCTGTACTGATACCAGGAACTGCCCCAACCAGGGTGCAGGACCTTGTACTTGCCTTGGCATGTACTGGGTTGGGGAGAAAATGCTCTACTGCCATCACTGCTCTGCTAGTGATTACGCTTAATAAGACAGCAAACTAGATAGATGAATGTGATGATACTGAAAAAAAATGGACACAGTTAAATAGATGGTAACAAGCTACAGCTATATTTTAATTTTCAAATGTCTATAAAACAAATTACTGGACTTACTTGTCTTCATTGTTTATCTTACTTTTTTTTTTCATAATTTTAGATAGATATTGGCTAAGTATAAAGATTATGTATCTGCAAAATACCATGCACCACCTGATTACAAGTCCATGAACTTGGAAAAGGGTGTTTTCTTCTCCTCACTGGAAGTCTTTTGGATTTGAAGGGATGATAGTTAAAATTCTGTACATGCTCTGTCTTCCCTTTCTGCAGCAGTGGCAATGAAGAAATTGCTCAGTAAAACACTTTCCAGTATTTAAAAAACTTATCTTTTGCACTTTACTTGATAACTTTTCCTTTCCTATGAAATCTTTGTTCTTTTGCTTGTAAAGCATGATAATGCAAAATTATCCAAGTAATTACAAAACCAACATGTTTATTTTCTAAGTTCTATCCTATTTTTGTATTTTAGAGGGAATTGATTATCTTTTTAAATATAGCTAGGTCAATGGATAAAATTTGTTATGAGCTATGTTATGACCTGCATTTGATACATTTCTGGGAAATGTTGCACAAAAGGAAAACTAGTACTTCCTCTTCTCAAGTCCTGTTGTATGAATACAGTGACTATTGGGTTTGATGCTGCGCGTGATTATGTAGGTCCTCTTGAGATAAGCTAAAGGCACTCCTACTGAGCTGGGCCACTGGGCCACCTATGCACAGGGACTGTGCAAACGCCTATTCTCTGGAAAAGGTTTCTTAATGAGTCAGAAGCCAAACCTTTCAGCCCCCATAAAAGACTGATGTGTCTGGTCTTGCCCGGGACGAGAACACAAAGCATCTGCTGAACCCTACTGTTAAGAGGGATGGGATTAGGCTCTGCATTTCTGCACTTGAATGTCTAAATTCCACCCAGCCCTGGGGAGGTGTCCAAATCTGTCATAGATTTGAGCATTAATATTTCCATATATCAGTTCCACCTGAAAAATAATCGGGTTCTTCTCTTAGAACACCCATATTCCGTCAGAACCCCTTGAAAGCAGTGGCCAAAAATTGTGCATGAGGTACAATACCGACCTGATACAATTCATAAAAAATGACAAGGATGGATTTCTAACAGCAGTGAGGCAACCCAAAAGCTTGGATCTTGACAGTGGCATCAATCAACCATGAAAAAAATTGAAGTTTTCACTTTTTACCACATAGCAAATTTTGTAGAAAATCTATAGAAACATTAAAAGGAAAAAGAGCAGAGAGATACACTTGGCACATCTAAAAGAGTACCTGGTAGATTTTCAGAAGAATTTGGAGCTGGCTTAGCTCTTTGCAAATAATTCATTTTCAGTCATTGCAGCTTTTTTTTTAATTTGGTGTAGCACTCTAAATACATTTTCAAAACCTTCATATTCTTTAAGACATATTTGTTCAACCTTTTAAAATTTACTGTTCTCTGTTCCTAGCCAACTGCAGACAGCAAACTTCTAGCAAACCCATTGCCTGCCACTTTGGTTTAGGATAGTGCTTTTTGTTGATGCTCAAACAATACAAGTAGAAAAATACTCAGCATCATTCATGAATTTTGAGAATTCCCATTTAATACTCAGCGTCTTAAATCCAACGGATAAGAAACTGACAAAAATAATGAAAATGAATAGACAAATCACCTGGTCTGATCTCTAACAACAATGATAATCTTTGAATAATAGTTTGAAAGTCCACTGAAACATGGCTTTTTACATGCCACTGTGTAAATGGCTTTGCATACTTATGGTAACATAAAGTAATAAAAGCTTACAAGCTACAAAGAAAAAATGCAGTGTGGCATTATAGGTTGTCATGGTGAATGTTAAAATTCATGCTTTCTTTTCACATAACAGTACCATATATATCTGAAGATGAATTATTTATTTATACATATTTTTTTAACATTTTTCCTAGTAGAGATTGCTCAAAATGATTTTTTTCTTCATTTAATTTTGCCCTCAATTGTTTTCTGTTTTGTTGGGTTTTTTTTTTTGTTTCAGTTTGTCTTATGTTGATTTACACCATTGGTATTACAATATCATGAGAAGTTGGGACACAGAGCAGAGCACTATTAAAACCTTTTAGTAAGGTTTCCCTCTCCTACACCACTGTGGTGCATCAGCTGTGGTTCATCAGCATTCCCATTCAGCAAAATAATTAAGTGGGTGCCTAAACTTAGGCTTGTAAGGAGTTTCATTTTGAAGATGGATGATGTAGGGTTTAAAATAAGGCTCAAAGTATTTTCCAGATTCAGGGTTTCATTAGTTTCACCATATTTGAGGTATGCTGTATTAAAGTGCCACAGTAGAGTGTCCAGCTAGCAGATAGAGCTCAGAGGGTTGTGGTTAGTGGTGCAGAGTCTAGTTGGAGGT
>VZSZ01005671.1:14256-36512 GCA_013398815.1 Ibidorhyncha struthersii
AGTTCAAGAAGGACAGGGATCTGCTGGAGAGGGTCCAGCAAAGGGCTACAAAGATGATTAGGGGATTGGAACATCTTTCATATGAGGAGAGGCTGAGGGATTTGGGTCTCTCTAGTCTGGAGAAAAGAAGATCGAGGGGGGATCTTGTTAATGCTTTCAAATACTTGAAGGGAGGATGCCAGGGGGATGGGAGCAGTCTTTTTTCAGTGGTGCCCATTGATAGGACGAAGGGTAATGGGCACAAGCTTGAACATAGGAAGTTCCATCTTAACATGAGGAGGAACTTCTTTACTTTGAGGGTGGTGGAGCACTGGAACAGGCTGCCCAGAGAGGTTGTGGAGTCTCCCACTCTGGAGACATTCAAAACCCGCCTGGACGCTGTCCTGTGCAACCTGTTGTAGGTGACCCTGCTCTGGCGGGGGGGTTGGACTAGATGATCTCCAGAGGTCCCTTCCAACCCTGACTATTCTGTGATTCTGTGATTCTGTAATGTAATCACAGCCACCTCACAACATAGGCATGGAAAAGTCTGTAAATAATGGCCATGCTTTTTATTAGTCCAAATATAAGTATAGCTGGAAAAGCAGGAAAGTAGGAAAGATGAAGAAGGGCCTTAACATACAATCCTTTACAATTGTATGGCTTGCCAGTGTTGCAGAATTTCGGCCTCCCTTGAGGGGATAAGCAGTGAGAAAACTAAGGTGACTTGGATATCACTTAATGGGGTGCAAGCTACTACAGCCCAGGAGCTAACATTAGCTGAGGAATATGTATGAACTCCTTTTACAAACTACATTTGGCTTTTCTTTGCCTATGCAGAAAGGTTCTATAAAATTGTCTTATGCATCTTGTAGAATTTATGTTATGAATGCCATTTAGCATTCAAAGATAAGACACTTTGCAACTGAGGTAATTTGTAGTATCTGTTACAAAGCTACAAATAGAAACAGATTTTAGTATCTTTTCTATTTTGTTGTGAATAAAGGGAATTTTGCCATCTCTAACCTTTGGTAGTGCCTTCCTGCTGTTATCCATAAAGCAAAGAATATTCTCTATCTCATATTCTCTAACAATAAAGATGATGAAATCATTGCACAAAAGACTGAAAAATAACCCCAACAACTAACAAGTCACAGTAAACCCCAGCAGCAAGAGGAGCTTTGGAAAAATCCCACTTATGCCTTAAGAACAGGGATTGCAACTATTTATACATCATTTGTCTTGACTTCTAGGAGACCATCCATGTACTGAATCTCAGGGAGAGCACAAGAAACATTATCGAATTGCACATTGTTGGGGCTTTATATAATATACAGGCAACTTTATCCAGAAACGCTGAATGTAGAAGACTAAAATTCTAGTCTGCTAGGTGCTTGACACAGCTCTTCTACTGATATGCCTTATCCATTTAGCACCTTTGAACTTGCAAGCACCAGTCTTTAAAGTGGCTGTCCTGAAGTCTGCGTAACTCACAGAGCCCTGAGAATTTAACAAACAATATTTGAAAAGTAGATTTCTATCTTGGACAGCAAGTGCTTTATGGATGAATGTGACTTGATTAGGAAAAAAGCACATGAGGCTAAGAATTAGGTGCCCAAATACCTTTAAAACTTTGTCCCCTGCACTGTACATGTATTTAAATTTAGATACTTGCTTATACACTGTCTGAGACTGGGACAGTGATGGTATTGCTAAGTGTGGCAATGTCATTTCCAAAAAAACAGTCATGCTAAACTGTATAGAAGGAGGGACTAACTAACCTCTACCTCATGAACAGCAATTCATTTTGAGTTTCTTACATTGTTCTACTTTACATTATACATCCCATTTGACACTAAATCTGAGCTACTTCTAAACAGAAATATTTTCTAAAAGTCTGGTTCCAACCACAAAGTTTAAGGGCAGGAGCTCGGTCTAACTGATCTTCTGCAGTCCTTTTGCCCTATTTTTTGGACACCTACCCTATCTTCAAAGAATTTTCACTTCAGTTTTGCATACTAACAGCAGATGAATTGATTCATGAACTAAATCAACCATCTTTGACTCAAGAGAGAGCCAAATTCATCACCCTTTTAAAACTTGAATTGAAAACTAAGTGCACACCAATTTTTTTCATGGAAAATACTGTAGAAGCTAGGTTGTGAGAAAGAAATAACATTTATGCTTAGTAAGTCTTACAAACCTTGCAATGACAGCCTCTTTCTGTGCTAGTGTGAAAAGCTTGAGATGATACTTTACATTAAACTTTGAAGACCTCATGGTGGATCATGCTGCTGCTCTGTGACTTATCAGTCAAGAACACAATAGGTGATAATTTTTAAGAATCTGTCATGATGGGAGAAGTTCCCACTTTGCTATTTATTAATGGCATTTCTTCTGAATATGGAAGCATGCCAATACATTTAATATTCTTTGATCCAGTTCAAACTGTTTCACTATTTGCTCAATTCAGACACAAATCAGGGCAGAAGTAAATGTAATCCCAAAGTCGCAAAACCAGGTATCAATTCACTGTAACTAAAACTGGAACACTCTACAGATCTCATAACTTCCAGTATGATTACTAGACTATTAGGCACCCTTTCCCATTATCTAATTAATTTCTTCTTGCTTCATATTTCCCAATCAGTAAAAAGAAATTAAGAATATTTTTGACAAAGAGTATTTCACACTTATGCATACTAGAAATTACCAGAGGAAAGAATCACACTATGATTAGGATTAGGTTTTGTCTAAAGCTCCAGGCAGAGCAGATAAAAGGCTGTAGTTGTAATATGTGCTGCTATGCAAGTATCAAAGATTTATTTCACACCACAGTAGTCCTTACCCTCCACTTAGACAATGATCCTGATCATACTGCCTCACCCTTCTCCTATAGCCATGAAATAATTTAACACAGTGATATTCTCTTATGCGCATCATTCTGTAGGAATATACCCTAAGTAATTCCAATTAATTTTTCTTTTGGTTTGGGTTTGGCTTAAATCCTGTTTTAAACCTGGATATTGTCATTATCATGAATTATCCGGTGCTTTCTGTTTGCTCCTGAACACATAGCTTCAGTGCATTTTGTGGCAATTATCATGAATTATCCGGTGCTTTCTGTTTGCTCCTGAACACATAGCTTCAGTGCATTTTGTGGCAATCAGTTATACTGGTAGTTCACTTTCCTATCTACTTGTCTGCAGCTGTACTTGCTTGGATGTCTCTGAAAGTCCTGTGAATCTGGAGTCAAACTCCGAAAATTCTCCCCAGAGCATGAGATTAGGCATCTACAGGTTGGGGACAGAGTAAATTATACACAAGAGCATTATATTATTCTCCTGTAAATAATAATGCTACAAGCATGAGAGAGAAAGCAGCTTATTAATATCATCTGAAGTCTAAGAGTTTTAAGAGATAGTTCAACCTGGTGTCATAGTCTATTCTTCTTTTATGCTGAACAGACTGTCTTCTCTCATGTAATGCTGCCAATCTGCCCTTTCCATTTTCTCTTACAGCCAGACCAATTTTTATGTAGCTCATGCCCTTTGGGTCTAAATCTGCTTAGTAGTACTTAGAAGCCAAGTTTCTAGGTGCCTTTGAAATGATGGAGAAGAGAAAGCCAGACAGATTGTCCAGGGTTCCATTTACCTTGTATCTATTTTAAAAGAACGTTAAATCAAGGATTTAAAGCATCCTTGTAAATTACTACTTGCTATAGTTAATTATAGGACAAGATGGCAAAATAGTCTACTGAGTCATTTGGATATAGAACTCGCAAAAATTTGATCTTCAGCGATGCTATGTCTTGAATTACAAGTTGAACAGAAAATTCAGATCTATGATCTGCATTAGTTAAATACTGCAGCCTTTGGGTTCAGGTCTAATACCTGTGGACACAGGATAATCATCTCCTGCCATCTAAGAATTTTGTGAACGCTAACTAGATACTGTTTACATAACTATTCAAAAATACAGTGCTACGTGACACAGTGCTAAGTTATACTTGCCAGTTAGAGGATAGAAGGCCCAATAGCTACAGTATTACTCTGGGATATGGAAACAGGGAATTTAATTCCCCATTTTATCACACACTCCCTGTGTGACACGAGACAAGTTACCCAGTCTCAGTGATGGTGTCTATACTGAACCTGAGCTGCCTGGTCACAGTAACGTCACGTGCTCATATACTGTGGAGACCTGGTTCCAGGTATCTACCTTGTCCTCGTAAGCAACCCGAAAGACGACTGACTAAAAATTCCACCTTCCTTTGTAAGTGGTAAATCACTCCCTTCTAAGAAGAATTTTGGGCTCTCTTGCATGCATGATATCAGTCCTGTGATGTCACTGCGAGGCAGGCAAGAAATATGAAAATGGCCAGACATATGCTGCTGGGTTGGATCTGTTGTCACTGCAGATAAGGGTGCCTTTGGATGCACTTTACAATGCAGAAGGTCCTAGAGATTTTCTGACTGCGTGCAGCAGCTGGCTTACCCGAAACCTGGCCCTTGCATTACTCCTTGTGCTGAATAACATGATCAGTTGGTGAATCTGCTTTCAAAAACCAGCATACACAGAGCCTACGTTTTCCAGTTCCTCTGTAAAATGATGGCAGGTTATAAATAATAATGCCTACCAAATGTATAATGGAGATAAACATACTTTGAAGATGGCTTAGATACTATTTTAGATCGGGACTGTAAGTATATATTACTGATTGTAATTGTATCAGTTCCATGTAGTATATTATGTAAAATATACTAAAGGCATTCATTATTATTTTTAGTACTAACAAAAATAGCTATAGACAGTTACAATGTGTTATATGTAAGTATAGATATTTGCATAATGATCCAAGAGGAAATCTAATACTTCTGAAATGCATCCAGATGGTGTAATCTCTAAAGCATTCAGGAATAACCCTTAGAGTTGGTAGAATCAGATCTCCAACTTCTGTATGTATGTTCTCCAGTACTTACAACACTGAAAACATAGACACCAAATTCACAATCTTGATTACAAAAAGACTACAATAAACTGTTTTTTTCCATTCACTTGGACAGCTAGGGTCTGGCTGGGTTCATCCATGAAAGCTTTTCCATATGCAAAAAGATATGGAGTAATAGTAGAGTAAGAGAAGATGAATCACTGATGATTTCATGAAGTGAAGACAGGAGAGGATGGCTACAAGGTCTTCATTAAGTTGGTGATAAGCATCTGACTGATCAGATAATAAATCCACAAAAACAAAGTTTGCAAGGCCCTGTTCTTTACTAAATACTTAATTTATCAATGTTAACCTGACATAGGGGTCTATTACTAATCACATTAGTTCAACTGACTGTGAATTAGCCACACATTTTTGGCTAAGGAAATGGTAATGCACTGTGCTGAATATGGTTGCTCGATTATCCAAGGATTAATGGCCTGATTGACAGACCACTGAAATGAGCAAAAAAAATCCCTTTGGTTCGGTTGGGATTTGGATTAAATACTAACAAAATAAGTATCGAGGAAATCAGTTATACGCGATCTTGTCTTGGTCCATAATTAAGTTGGATTTTATATTTCTTCCTCTGCACATCACTGCTGATAATTTATAGCAAGATACCAAAGAACTACTTTTCTTCTATATTTTTTAGAGCACAGCTCATTTTGCTACAGACGACACATGAAGAAAGAGCTGGACCGTGTAAAGATGTATTGTTTTTGCATTGCAAGGTTTTGGTAGCAGGGGGAGCTACAGAGGTGGCTTCTGTGAGAAGCTGCTAGAAGCTTCCCCCATGTCCGACAGAGCCAATGCCAGCTGTCTGCAAGATGGACCTGCTGGTGGCCAAGGCCAAGCCCATCAGTGATGGTGGTAGCGCCTCTGGGATAATATAGTCAAGAAGGGGAAAATGTTGCTGAGAACGGCAACTGCAGCAGTCAGAAGAGAGGAGTGAGAGTACGTGAGAGAAACAACTCTGCAGACACCAAGGTCTTTGAAGAAGGAGGGGGAGGAGGTGATCCAGGCATGGGAGCCGAGATTCCCCTGCAGCCCTTAGTGAAGACCACAGAGAGGCAGGCTGTACCGCTGAAGCATGAAGGTCCATGGTGGAGCAGGTATCCTGCAACCCATGGAGGACCTCACACCAGAGCAAGTGGATGCCCAAAGGAGGCTGTGACCCCATGGGAAGACTGCACTGGAGCAGGCTCCTGGCAGGGCCTGTGGACCCGTGGAGAGAGGAGCCCACGCTGGAGCAGGTTTGCTGGCAGGACCTGTGACCCCATAGGGGACCCACGCCAGAGCAATCTGTTCCTCAAGGACTGCACCCTGTGGAAGGGATCCACACTGGAGCAGGGGAAGAATGTGAGAAGTCCTCCCCCTGAGGAGGAAGGAGCAGCAGAGAAAATGTGTAATGAACTGACCACAACCCCTATTCCCCATTCCCCCGCGCCGCTTGCGGGGAGGAGGTAGAGAAAACCAGGAGTGAAGTTGAGTCTGGGAAGAAGGGAGGGGTGGGGGAAAGGTGTTTTAAGATTTGTTTTTATTTTCTCAGTACCCTACTCTGTTTTGATTGGCAATAAATTAAATTAATTTCTTCCCAAGTCGAGTCTGGTTTTGCCTGTTATGGTAATTGGTGAGTGATCTCTCCCTGTCCTCATCTCAACCCACCAGCCTTTTGTTATATTTTCTCTCCCCTGTCCAGGTGAGGAGCGGAGTGATAGCATGGCTTTGGTGGGCACCTGGTGTCCAGCCAGGGTCAACCCACCACAAAAAGGCAATCAAATATAACCACAACACAGGAATTTTCAGTTGTCTAGGGATAGCTTTTTTCCTTTAAGCTAAAAGAAGTGATACACGTTATGAGCTGTATAACGAAGATGAAAACATAAAGATCCCCAGTATAAAACCAAGCTGC
This sequence comes from Ibidorhyncha struthersii, assembly GCA_013398815.1. Lineage (NCBI taxonomy): Eukaryota > Metazoa > Chordata > Aves > Charadriiformes > Charadriidae > Ibidorhyncha > Ibidorhyncha struthersii. Next base: position 21,141 of record VZSZ01005671.1, read on the forward strand.
TTTTCAATTACATTAAGACTCATTATAAATTCATCTCTTTTACAACATGTTTTACAGAAATCAAAAAACTTCATGAGAAATCTTTATGGGAACATGATGATGGCACAGCATTCTGATTCTGAATCACATCCTTTTCTTTAATGAATCAAATACAGAGTAGAAAATACAAAGTAAAATACTGAGAAAAAATTAAGGCACTACAAGTAAGTTCACCAAAGTACTAAATGGGAATAAAATGAATCAAACCTTTAAATGTCATCTTATTAAGCAGATGAGTGCCATGCAACAGCTGCCTTAACCAAAAAGACTGGAGAAAATATCAGAAAGGCCAAGCATGGAGATCACAATATTTGGAAAGTTTGCCCTTTGTATCTTTTAGACAGCAAATGTGAGGGATGAAGGGGCAACACTCAAAGGCTAGGAATATGGTCTCTCAGCACAAAAAGAGCAAAGGGATAAAGAGAATACAAAAGATGATAGCATTTGGATAAAAGCCAGTCATATAAAGATATCAGCACAGAATAATAGAAGAGACTGGCAGACATCCCAAATCAATTAGGGAAGATTACTACAGCATAGGCCAATATACTTGCCTTCAGAAAGCCTAAGATATGGATAACAAAGTTCAAGAACAGCTACAAAAAAAAGGAAGAAAATGTGAATTTGGGGACGTAGGAGGAAAATGAAGGAAATGTTAATTAAAAATCAAAGTAAGGCACAAATGTACTGTGATCTCACAAACTCTGTTTGACACCTCTGTATGACCTACACAGGGTTTAAAATTATGATTATAGACTGTACCTAAGACAGTAATTCAGCAGGTGTGGAACATACTGAGACACCTCATCCTGCAACCAGGTAGACTGTCACTTGAGGTTCAGTACTCCTGAAAAGACACAAACTGGTGTAAACTATCAAGAGCTTAGTCTACTCAAATTGTGAGATATTCTCACCAAACCATGCATGTCTAACATGATGGAGTTCCATTTTTTAAATGAATAATGTTTAACGGAGACTAACAAAAAACTACAAATAAACTCTACTCTTAAATCAGTTCCGGTTGTAAATAAGCCCAAGGCCATTTTCACCACTCCCTCAGGGAGGGAAAAATGATTGCCTTGGCTTTCTTAAAACTCGTGATGAAGGCAAAGTAACCCATAAATGCTGCGCATGGTAGTTCAACATGCGTTAATAATCAGTTACTTGGGCTACAGCTAATAATTACTCACTTGGACTACAGCTGATGGCTGGCAATCACATTGAGACTATCTGAAAATACACATCAATTAACAGGGAGTACAGCTATTAAAATCATCTACTGTTCAACTTTTATGAACAACAAACTGACGTTCCTGATTCAGTTCTTTAAACCATAGCTCCTTCCACTGCAATTATAGACTGAATTCCAAGCTAAGAAAGCAGATCTTCCTTGGATTCAATTTTTTCTTCATGCTTCTCAAATGTCTGCTATAAGAGCAATGCTTCTCAATTTTCATCTAAAACTCAGTTTACACTATTTAAAGCACAACAGACTTAGAAGGGAATTGTCAGGCAAACAGAAATTGTCGCTTACACTTCATTTGTTTTTTCTTCTGTGCCTTCTGCACCAGAATTATGAGAATGCATTATTACCCCTTCTGCGGAGTGTTATTATCCTTATTTTGTTTATGAAAACACTAAGAAAATATGACACAAAAATGGTTAGACTGTAAACCATAGATTGGCTACCTGCCTCAGTCACAGAGCTAGTTTACCAGAACTGAGTTCCTTTTCATCACTGACTAGATCTGATGATGAACATAAAAATTCTGCAAATGTATGAGAAGACAGTGTGTGTGTTTGTAGGTGCGTACAGCAAATTACTGTAACAAACAGTAAATAACCAATACTGTGTGGACAGGTAAAAGTGTCAGCTGTAAGAATACAGTCAAGAGAAGCGCCTAAGTTCCAATACAGAATCTTACACTAACACCACTGTTTTCAATTACTTAAATAAATTCCTTCTCTGTTAAAACTGTGAGGTTTGATCAGAAAGCGTTGTTTGAATGCTTTTGTAAAATCTGCAGTGAACCTCTTTTATCTCTTTTTATCCAAGAAAGAGCCCGAACATTTTGCCCTCTACAAATTGTTCTTTTCAGATCTCAGTGACTCGGCTGATTTTGTTCCAGATTAGTTTACTTTGACAACTGACTGAAGACCAGAGCAGCAGATTCTGCAGTCCTGAAGTTTTAAGCAAGGATATTTCTTTCCTAGGTAAATATCTGTAGGTTTCTTTATCGGAGTTTTTGCTTGGTGTCAGATTTGCACCAACACCACCATGTGCTCAGTCTAAACCAGCTGTCTGTGTATAGCAGTCACTGTGTGGCATGTCACTTTTCGACCATGCAGATTTACACAGGGTAAATTCCTTGCTAAATACAATTCATTCCCCCCACCACTGACTTTTGATACAGGGCAGCTGCCAGTATAGCCATACAAATAGCAGATCTCTCCAAAACATCTTTAACACAGTGAGTGGTCCCACGGTCCTTATTTAAACTGAGAGTGGGGAATGGCAGTAATGCAAATATGCGCAATCACGTGCTGAATCGGTCAGCGTTAATGGAATGACTAAAAGGTTCATGGTCCATTTCTCCTCTCCCTTCCCAAGTAAATTTGCAATTGCAATAGACATACAACTGTAATGCCTGGATATCTGCTGTGGCTGCAGATGATGCACTCTTCTGAAAATCGGGTTTCCAAAATTAGTAGGCAATTTTGGAAATACAGGTCTAAATCAGTTTTCCGGTGTCCTGCAGTAAACTACATCAAGTCAGGCTTAGAATTCATGACTCCAAAGCCCATTTTCAATATGATAGCTGTTAATGCCCTGCCTAGGAAGGTCACCAAGTTCTCATGCACTGTTCAGGGGGTTCATAATGGCAATAAGAAGCTCACATGATCTACCCCTGCTTAATGTAAATTTCCATTGTGATACAGCCAGAGTGAGCCCACAGCAGAGTGTCTAATGCCTGATCCTGCTGACTTCCACCATCCAGGGCAGCTTCTAAGCAGGCAAAGTGCAAATGAAAGGAAGTTAGGAAGGAAAGGCAATGGTAGCGAATGCTATTTGGTGAGACCGAAAGACTTCTTGTTGCTCATACAGTACCCCTACGACTTACATCAGGAAGACACGTGAAAGATGCTTTCCAAGTTTAGCATAAACTGTGTCTGAGGAACTATGAATCAAGCAGTACAATCGCCTCCTGCCAGACACTGCAATCCCTGAGATGTTTTAAGTGACAATATCACACACAGTTTTCTAAGTGCTTCATCGAAGTCATTTTCCTTTCACACAAGCCTGTGACATCAGCACATGCAATGGTACAGTGCAGCTTTGCCAGGAAGAATCAGAGAGAAAATTTTGTTGGACATTTTAGCCTCAAGAGTTAAACACTGACTTGGACTGTCATTTGTTACCTGATAATTTCGTGCGATGTGACAGTGGACAAATAATTTTAACCAATGTTTTCCCTATCTCTACAGTGTGAATATTAACAAACACTTAGCTAAATTCCAGAGAAAAGCTCTGCTGATTTTTGTACGAAGCTTTTGAAAATGCAATGTCCTTACTAACTCCAGAGGAATGCTGAACACAGGACGAGAGCTGAGACGTGCACACGCTTAAAGGGCTGCCGTGCAAGCTCTGTTGCCTGCCACAGAACTGGGAAAGGCTGGAAGTTTCTCAGGGAGAGCTGGTAAAACCACCTATTGTTAATTTGCCCTCCTTTCCTACTACAAGACTCGCTTTTCAAACTTTAACTGAACTGAAATGCAACATTCCAAGTGTCTGCCTCAGGCTGATGTCTTTTCATTCCCCGAGAATAACTATTATACTGCTATTAAGATTGCCATGACGAGCTTTCAAAAGGCATTCTGTGCAACCTTAATTTGGTCCCTTGTGCATATCTACTACAAAGCCTACTAACAAGTAACATGATTGGAGACTCTTTTTTCTTATAGAGTCTCTGCCTCATTCAGTGCCCAAATGAAGGTCATCACAGAAGGCAGGATTCACCTGCCCTGCCTTCAGGTATCTGCAGCCCTGATGGATAGGCCTGAATTAGTCACTTTGGGCTTCTCTTAGTGTCACTGAAAAAAGAAACAGGTACTTCCAAGGTGCAGCTCAGCTTATTCTTAGATAGACACCTAAAACACATGAAACCTGTTCAAAAACTATCAATTCTTGTCTCTGTTACACACATATCCATGGTTAGATGCAGGATTTTCTTTGGCAGAATATATACCAGGCATTTAATTTGGGTGCTACAGTGTACAGGAAGTACATCATCATCCCTTTCTCAAACGGGATTGGGGTGCAGGAATGTTAAGGTAAACAGTTTCCACTAGTTTTAGATACTAAGATTTATAATGCTTGGCACTACACACATTCAAGAAACAACTTCTGTTAACTTCAAATATAGTTATGTGCGCTCTGCACTTCTTCAAGCCAGACCCTACTGTCTCCAGCTGGGCATCCAGAAAATGAGAAACACATCACTAGAGACCAGCTGTGAGAAATCTGGTTTACGTCATCTGTGTAGTAACACAAACAGGCGGGTAAAGAAATCCTTTCACAGCACTCAACTGCCTTAGGGATTCAGTTTTCTTTTCCATCCATCTCCCGCCACACTCACTTCACAACTTTCAACTCTGCAACAAATGGCATAAAGGTTCTACAGACTATCTCCCTCTGTACTGTAAAATCACAATTCATCTCCTCCATTATGTGTACTGAATCCTCTGAAAAAAGTCGTTTGCACACCTAATAATTAGAGCATATGTCCCACATGTGTAAAAGGAAGCTGAATTAAGATTCACAAAGCATTTTATTTCTGAAATTTTCTGACTCCCGATTGCTGTGATTGTTCGGGTTGGAATTCATCTACCCTAACTTATGTTACCTTAAGCTAGACATCTAAGTGCGCTAATGGCCCATAGCTGTCTTACAGTCACTGGGAAAAGAGAAAGCAATTGGAGATGGGGAAGGGCAATGGAAACTCAACACTTCCTAAGGTAATTATGAAAATGGCATGTTAGATTAAGCACCCTGTGGTGGCACCTGTTTCTCTCACAGACTGTAAAGGGAGCCTATGGTGCCTACATCAGATTTATCTTTTTAGGTTTTGTTTAGCCTTCTAAGTTTTGTCTTCTAAGTTTACGTTTCGAGCAAATTGTTCCTACATTTGTTAATGCAGTATGTCAGTACTTTAAAATGCCCACAATGACTGTAGGCATGCCCAAATCTTGCTTTTGTTTGTTTTTTTTTTCAGTGCATGTTTTTATCTCATTCTGCCATTCCAGAGGCCTCTGGAGAGGCCTCAGCATTTAATTTAGAAAGTACTTCTGAATGAAAATGGAGCTAGATAAATGGCAAAATATATTTTACTGTATGTGCTGCTTCCTAGGAATGCACTGAATTAGTATGCTTTGTTGGGTTCTCCCCCAGGAGACTGATTTAGTCTAATGATAGTGCAAGGTCATTAGCACAGTATCAGCATAAATTCTGCTTAACCAATGCCAGGTGGTTAACTAGTTTATGTTAATGTGTTGTGTGCATAAAACTGTGAACCGAACTCCTCTGTATGACAACGTGATCGGAAGAAGGAGTTGGACAGCCTGAATATATTCCCACTAATTTGGAACCAGAGACAAATCATTCTCACTCCTGCCCCTAAGAGAAGCTGAAGTCTCTTATGCATTCCCATCTAAAGCAGATTGAAAAGATTTTTTTTTTCTTAACAAGCTGATTTACAAACTGCATATATTTAAAAGAAACAAAATAAAATATGCTTAATGCGCTTTCTCCAATACTTACAAATCAACTCCATTTGAAAATCTGGTTGCTTATATATTGTACTCTGTTGTAGATGGGTTCTATTTTTGGCATGATGTAAAATTACCTTCCCTGAAGAAAATGAACTGTAAGCACAGAATACATTTTAAGATATACAAGCCTGAGTGTATGGTCCTGCACCTGGGTCAGGGTGATCCCCAGTATCAATACAGGCTGGGGGATGAAGGGATTGATAGCAGACCTGCCGAGAAGGACTTGGGGGTACCAGTGGATGAAAAATTGGACATGAGCTGGCAACTCATGCTTGCAGCCCAGAAAGCCAACCATACCTTGGGCTGCAACAAAAGCAGTGTGGCCAGAAGGTCAAGGGAGGTGATTCTGCCTCTCTACTCCTCCGGTGAGACCCCACCTGGAGTACTGTGTCCAGCTCTGGGACCCTCAGCACAGGAAAGACATGGACCTGTTGGAGAGGGTCCAGAGGAGGGCCACAGAAATGATCAGAGGGCTGGAGCACCTCTCCTATGGGGACAGGCTGAGAGTTTTGGGTTGTTCAGCTTGGAGAAGAGAAAGCTCCGGGGAGACCTTATTGTGGCCCTTCAAGATGTACAGGGGGCTTATAAGAAAGACAGGGAAAGACTTTTCACCAGGGCCTGTAGTGATAGGACAAGGGGCAATGGTTTTAAACTGAAAAGAGGGTAGGTTTGGCTTGGATGCAAGGAAGAAATTTTCTACAATGAGGGTGGTGAGACACTGGAACAGGTTCCCCAGAGAAGCTGTGGATGCCTCATTGCTGGAAGTGTTAAAGGTCAGGCTGGATAGGGCTTTGAGCAACCTGATCTAGTGAAAGATGCCCTTCCCATGGCAGAGGGATTGGACTACGTGATCTCCAATGTCCCTTCCAACCCAAACCATTCCATGATTCTATGATTTGATGATACAAGCTCCAGGAGGCAGAGTTTGGAGCTGCAGAGTTTTGCATTTCTGACACTCAGGTTCTGGATTTGTACATTTAATGGTGTCCAGTTATTGATTCTGAAATGACTGAAAAGGCCTCATTTTCCTATATCTGTGAAATACAGGCATGTCAAGAGGAAGTATGACAAGTTTGCTTTCCAAGCACATAAACCACACACAGTACTAAGATGGTCAGCAATGGAAACGTGGTCCTCCATTGTGCATTGTACATTCCTTACTGCAAGCCAGAAATTTCTCTATTTGTAAAATGGTGTTGGAAAATTCTTAAGTCGGAAAAAAGGAACAGAAAAAAACAAGGCTGAGGTTTTGGGTCAATCAGATTTAGTAAGTATCTCCATTGCACATGTGCACCCAGACCTCAAAGAGGTCTGAAGGAAAGGAAAAAAACAAAAGCCCAGAGTCATGGCTCAGTGGTTTTGAGACACTGTCGACAAGATGAGTAAGTGGTGTTCTGTAAAACTGAAGACAAAGGATGAAAGGCAAGCTGTAACTCAGGAGGACGTAACTCAGGGGGACAAGGAAAAATTTTACGTAACTAGAAGGTTCAGTCCTTATAAAATCCTGAAAATATTACGATAAACTTGTGATGATTTACATGGCTGCGTAGAGAGGACATTGTATAGGACACACATGCATAATGGCTGCTCAGAACTTCAACTATCAGGAAATTGAGGGGGAATCTTTAATCAACAAAGGAAGACGTTTGATCTCTTACATATCTTCTCAACTGAGCACAAACTGCAAAACTGTAGATGCCAAGTTCATGTGCTATCTTTGTGGTGCCAGAACACAAGACTGAGGGTTCAGCATTGAGGTACATTTCAGTCTCTACAACATTGCTCAGATGGTATGTTTTAAGTTGTTTACAAGACAATAATTTACAGAATTTGAGAGTGTTTCCATGATGAAAATGTGCTGGAGAAGGAAAATGCTTCCTGTCCCAGAGGGGAGAACATAGAATAGAGGGAAAGTCTGGGCAGGATAACACATAGGGGAACCTACACCGTACTGTTCTCTGTCTTACTAAAACCGGATGCTTTACTTCTTAAGTAATATCTACTATATGCAGAGAGAAAACACGATTTATCATGAGAAATTTCAGTCTGAAACCTCTGATCCTAGAGATCGCAGGCTACCATTAATAAAACATTCCTAGAATTTCTCTAAAATTCTAGGTGACAGTTTTTTAACTCAAATATAATATGTCCAAGACAAACAAAATCTGAACTCATTTTGACAAGCGCAAAGGAACTGATCACAGTAATAACAAGAGTGGTTCGGTAGAAGTTACTGTGGCTTGAGGACAGCTGTTTTGCAAAGTACAGAAAAGAAGGCTCAGATTACTTGTAGCCAAGTATTTTGAAAGACCAAGCAGAGGATCTGATAAACCATTATTGTTCACATACAGTACAAGATCCAGAGGGAAAAAAAACCCAAATCTCTAAAAATAGTCAATAATCCCTTGAATTACTTAACACTGATGTTGGGGGATTCTCTGTCTCAAGATACTGTAAAATTGAGTTTCTTCCTATTTTAAAATCAAGTTTTGATCTTTTTTTTTATAAAAGATACCATGCTAACTCTTGAGAAATCAAAGCAGGAGGTCAGACAGCAAAACACGTTGGCTTATGTGTGCAAGAAGTCAAACTACATCATGTCAGAAAGGTCTCTTCTATCCTTTCAATGTATGAACCTGGGAACTAGCATACAGAATAAATGTAGTCTTTTAAAAGGTATTATTTTCTTACTAAGAAATAGTTATAAGAATGCATAACCCATTCTTTTTAAACCTGAATTTAAATGCTGGTTCTACTGATATCAATGGGGGAAAAAAATCCTACTTAACCTCAGGAGGGCAACATTTCTTCTTTCATTGTGGTTTATATTCATTTTTTGAAAGCATGGCTCTGAATATTGCATGTACACTATATGTCAATTGGCCCCATCACTAGGCACCAGTGGGAGTCTGAGTGATATAGCAGTTTCTCAAAATGTAATAAATGAACACGTCCATCTTGGGACATCCTTTTTCTCTCCCTCCCTATCTGTGTGTCAGTGATGCAGTATTTGTCTCTTAACACTTGTGGTGGAGAACTAGCCAAAAGTTACACAGAGCCAGCAGAAGCCATTTCAGGGTTAGGAAGGGAAGCAGGTGTATACTGAAAGGGAGAAGGGCACAGCATCCTGCAGCAGTGCAGACACAAGAGAGAAGACCAAAAGACTGGATACATCAAAGCTGCCTGCAGCTGTTCTCATGAATGGGCGAGACAAGTGAGCATGCACAGCTGGCTGCTGGAGGGGGACAGAGAGTGGCACAAGTTGCAGGTCTGCAGCCCAGATCTAATGTTCAGAGGGTTTGAACGTAAGTTCCCATGAATCAATGCCAAGTTTGCAGTGATACCAGGCAGCAGTGCTTGGGCTTGTGTTTGAAAATCTCAACACCTAAACTGATCGGTTTCACCGGGGATTTTCTCCGTACATTGTGTAACTGTTGCCTGTAGCTCAGACAGCACATCTGGGCCACGGATCACTGTTCCGCACTTCTCTTCTTGGTGTCTTGGTAGCTGTGGGGTATTGTGATTATTGTAGCAACACATGACTCTGCCCCTGTTTTCTAATTCCAAACATATAATGGTTTGGTCTACCTTTTCCTTGCGTTCTTTTGCTCTGTCATCATGGTTACATTCATTTACTGAAGAAGCACAGTTTAGAAATTGTGAGATGTTTCTCCATCCTACTCTATGCACCTCTGCTCATTCTCAAATCACTGACAGATTATAAACTGGGGGATGGGGTTGTTGCCATCATTTGCCTGCCCTCCTATATAACAGAAATCACAGTGCTGCCCTAAATTAATCCCTGGAGGTACATTTTTTTTCAGTTGTCATTTTCCAATAAACTGCAGAACCACTTAGAAATTTCATGTGTGGCTTGCAGTATGGTACATATAAACGTGCTTTTCTCTGTTACCTTTACAGACCTTTTAGAAGAGATCAACAGACCCCACGAATTCCTAAGTACAGCTTGAAACTACTTGACTGGTTTTAGGAAAACATCAAATCTCTCCTTTCCAATTTTCAGTGATGAAGAATATACAACTTTGATACTTCCATGGCTTTCCACACTGAAAAGTATGCCTTTTATTTCTCATCTTAATTTGTCTAACTCCAACTTTCACCTTGATATGTCAATGTCCACTAGGCAGAATAGCCTTCCAGAATCAATATCCTGCCTCCGGGAAGTAGCTGTGACCCCTCTGATTTTCTCCTTGACAAGCTAAATGGCTTGTGATTTTTAAGCTTTTCCCTGAATGGCGTGTTTCTCAACCTCTAACCAATCCTGCGGTTTTCCTGTCAGTGTTTTTCACTTTATCATGGTCCTTTTTTAGACTATATTCACAGGAACTGGATGCAGCAGTCTAATAATAACAGAAAAAAGCATCATGCCCCTACTCTAACTGATACAGAATCATAGAACCATAGAATAGTTTGGGTTAGAAGGGACCTTTAGAGGTCATCTAGTCCAACCCCCCTGCAATGAGCAGGGACATGTTCGACCAGATCAGGTTGCACAGAGCCCTGTCCAACCTCACCTTGAATGTTTCCAGGGATGGGGCAGCTAACACCTCTCTGGGAAACATGTTCCAGTGTTTCACCACTCTTATTGTAAAAAATTTCTTCCTTCTGTCTAGTCTAAATCTACCCTCTTTCAGTTTAAAGTGACTGCCCCTTGTCCTATTACAACAGGCCCTGCTAAAACATTTGTCTCCATCTTTCTTATATTCCCCTCATTAAATAAACATGGGCTAGATGGATGGACAGTGGGGTGGATTGAGAACTGGCTAACAGATAGAGCTCAGAGTGTTGTGGTTAGTGGTGCAGAGTCTAGTTGGAGGTCAGTAACAAGTGGTGTCCCTCAAGGGTCAGTACTGGGTCCCGTCCTGTTCAATATATTCATCGATGATCTGGACGAAGGGATAGAGTGTACCGTCAGCAAGTTTGCTGATGACACTAAACTGGGAGGAGTGGCTGATACGCCAGAAGGCTGTGCTGCCTTACAGCGTGACCTGGATAGGCTGGAGAGTTGGGCAGGGAGAAACTTAATGAAATTCAACAAGGGTAAATGTAGGGTACTGCATCTGGGGAGGAATAACCCCATGCATCAGTACAGGTTGGGGGCCGACCTCCTGGAGAGCAGCTCTGTGGAAAGGGACCTGGGAGTCCTGGTGGACAACAGGATGACCATGAGCCAGCAATGTGCCCTGGCGGCCAAGAGGGCCAATGGCATCCTGGGGTGCATCAAAAGGAGTGTGGCCAGCAGGTCGAGGGAGGTCATCCTCCCCCTCTACTCTGCCCTGGTGAGGCCGCATCTGGAATACTGCGTCCAGTTCTGGGCTCCCCAGTTCAAGAAGGACAGGGATCTGCTGGAGAGGGTCCAGCAAAGGGCTACAAAGATGATTAGGGGATTGGAACATCTTTCATATGAGGAGAGGATGAGGGATTTGGGTCTCTTTAGTCTGGAGAAAAGAAGATTGAGGGGGGATCTTGTTAATGCTTTCAAATACTTGAAGGGAGGATGCCAGGGGGATGGGAGCAGTCTTTTTTCAGCGGTGCCCATTGATAGGACGAGGGGTAATGGGCACAAACTTGAACATAGGAAGTTCCATCTTAACATGAGGAGGAACTTCTTTACTTTGAGGGTGGTGGAGCACTGGAACAGGCTGCCCAGAGAGGTTGTGGAGTCTCCCACTCTGGAGACATTCAAAACCCGCCTGGACGCTGTCCTGTGCAACCTGTTGTAGGTGACCCTGCTCTGGCGGGGGGGTTGGACTAGATGATCTCCAGAGGTCCCTTCCAACCCTGACGATTCTGATTCTGTGATCCAAGGATCCCAGTGATAACGCACAAAGATCTTGGGGTTTGCTACTTAATCACCATATTTCCAATGTTCTAAGGTGTGGACACACAGCACATCTGTGCTCCATGGACAAACTGTATGACACTGGAGCATCTCCCAGCCAAGAAATGATAACTGAGAGGGCTACAGCCCATTGACTTCCTTGATAATCCACCCCCATATTTTTTTCTGCATCAGTGCTTTCTAGGATTAACTACTTTATCCAGTAACTATAAATGTATTTGTTCCCTATGCTCTCTCCATCACCAGTGGAGAGAAACTGGACTGTCCAGAAAACAATTTATCCCAGCACAACTGCCTAAAACCGCTGGGCTAGAGTGCCCTCTCATGGGTATCCAGTGGTCTCCATGAAAAACGAGAACCTGTGTGACTGGCTTACACCAGGCACTTTCAGAAGACTAAAATGAGGTGAGATGGATGCCGCAGGCACCGTGTAGTGCTGCCATTGGCTATTTTAAAGCATAAGCTATGCCAGGGCTCAGCTTTACAGTTCTACCCAGTATCTACATGTCTATCTCCATGTAACACCATCACTATAAATCAGCCTATTACTCCCCCAAGGTTTTTGTGATCTGCAAATGTCATGAGAAATGACTGCTTTTTTTCCCAGGTCATTGTTGGAAATACAAATCAATGAAGAAGCAAAAAATTAGCCTAAGTGTGGCTCTCACACAAAGAATCCATTTAATAATGTTTCCATTTTTAGTAAACATTTTTAAACCTGTCATTTATCAAGTTTTGAAAACATTTAGTATGCATGGCTTTCATTTCATATGATTCAAATTGCGTGGTACCAAGTCAAATGCCTTATGAAAGCTGTAATTTGATGCCATTCTGTTTGTCAACCAGATTTCCAAGTTAGTTAGCATGATAAGATTTTCTAGGTTGATTAGCATATTTTTTCTTTTTAATTTGTATTAATTGAGTCTCCTATCAACTGTTACATTATTTTATTAGGATCTCAGTCAGCTGACAGATTTGTAGTTACCTAGGTCATCACACTTACAGATCAGTATGTCCTTTTATGTAGTAACCATGATTTGCTGTAGGTCTTCATATAGAAATCACGTGATGCTTTAAATTATCCCCAACCCTTAGAATACAGATTAGCCAATGTACTAGAATGTTCTCCAGAAAGTGAAGATCTAGTGATCGGCTCATAAAACTGAGCATAATCCAAACTTCTCACCCTTTGACATGGGGTTCTATGACACGTTATGATAAAGATAATATTTTGTTTTGTAATGGGTTTAGCGCTTTCTAAAGTGAATTCAGAAGCTGTATCAGCAGTCATTCAAATGCAGGCTTTTTTACAAAGGTCTACAAATGCATTGTCGGTCTTGCTGCTCTGTCCCAAAATCTTTCTGTATACTTGTACCTCAAATGGAAAAGATCTGGGATTTTTTGACACTGGGACTAAAATAAATATGTGATAATTGATTGAGCAAGGTCTCTGTTTGAAACCCCACAGTAATATTCCCTGGCTGTTTTCTGACCTGAGAAAAAGACTCGTCCCTTCTACTACAAAAATATTTTTGGCTTTAGAAGAAAGATGGCAGCATCCCATGCTTTGCACAGGGAGGAACAGAAATGTACCGTGACAGGATTTATACACAGTTCCTCTTGATATATATCACATCCATTGGTGGTGGAATCCACTTGCCTGATTTCATCACTGTCTCATTTACGAGGCCCCATGCAGTTTTGTTTGAGAGTTCTCCAGGCAACAAGTACCTCTGCTGCAGAAACAGGAATTTCATCTTACTCACCACAGCAGTATGTACTCTTTAAAAAAAAAAAAAAAAACAAACAAAAAAAAACCACCACCACCAAAAAAAAAACCAGCAGTATGTACTCTTTAAAAAAACAAAACCAAAAACAAAACACAAAAAACAACAAAACAAACAAACACCAGAGTGCTGAGAAAACCTCAGTTCTGTGCCCTGGTCAGCTTGAGGAAATTTAAACCTACAGTCTTTATCAAGCCAGGGAGCACAGCAGCCAAACAGCTGTGGAGTGTTTTAGGCAAAAGCCTGTTCCACTCTTGTGCCAAAGCTGGACCTGTGCGGCCAGGGAGGCATGGGGCCAGAAAGACACCACATGACTCTAGCTCCAGACCCAGCTCTTGGGAAGATGTATGAATTTTATATGAGAAAATTTATACGGGTATAGCTAGGTACAGAAAGGGGAACAGCCTCGGAAACTGTGCCCTTTCTTGAATGAATTATATGACTCCTCAGATACTCTCAAAAAACCTTTTGCCTGCCTTCTGGGTGGAAGATAATCTGTCTTTCCTTCTTTTTCTCCCCCGCTGCCTTAGAATGGCCACTGCACGCCCCAAGGGGAAGCCATTGCTGGTTCTAGCTCCCTGAAGGAGGGCCTGAGCACATGGAGAAAGGAAAGACTTCACCAGGGGGTTGTGATAAAGGTCAGGGTATTGACCACCTCCTTTTATCCTAAAAGGTATCTGCACTTAGAAGAGAGCTAGGTAGCTATTGATGCTTTCTGTCAGTTCCTTGTAATTGGAAAGAGGCAGGCACATTGACTGGGCGAACAGAAGACATCTTCAGAGCTCCCCCTATCTTCATTTGCTGTGTCTCCTCTATTTGACTTTCTGCTTCTATTAGGATGACTGGATTGGCCACCTTCCCTCTGTTTGCCTTGTTTCCCCCCTGAAATGGGCACCTAAAGTATAGGAACATCTGCTCACAAATGAAGCACTGTTGGAGCCTTTCCATTATCTACCACATGGGAGCAGGATTAGGTTCGCTGTCAGTTTTGGGGAACATGAGAGCGATAAAGAACCATGAATTATGCATAACAGAATTGCACCCTACTGGTTCCTTAAGACATACAAGATGTTTCAGTCCCATTGTCATCCTAACGTGCTCTTGGAGAAAATGTTTCATACAGCCAGAGGCAGTCTTCTGAGTGTAGCATGGCTCACCCGATATTCCTGATGCGGCACCGTATCGACATTCTTCTTCTACTAGCGAGGTGTTGTTTCATGTTGTTAAAGGTCTGCCAGCAAGTTACAATTTGTTGGACTGGCTAAGACTACATGAAATGTCTTAAGAAATAAACTCGAGTAGGTAAGGATTTATTAGACAACTGTTAAAACCTGATTGTTTTTTCTGTGTCTTCGCTTGATTATTTTCATTGCAGCTAATAGAGAGAAAAAGAGTATTAAAAAAGCAATCTGATCACAATCCTCACATACCTTTGGTTTAAACCTAAACTCTTCCAGGCAGTAATACAATCTCTTAATAGCGGACCCAATTTAATGAGGGTCTAAATTGGTAGGAACTAACTTTTTATGAAAAGCTTTGGACGGTGCTTGGCATGACGGAAGAGCCCCTGTGTCTCTCCCAGGGACAACTGCGGGTTGTCTTCATCCAAGCTGTTCTCACCGGCTATTCCACCGAGTCTCCTCACCCGCCCTGGTGCAACTCGCTGATTTGAGCCCTCCCAGCCCACGGGACAACCTTTACGTGGCCACCGCGGGCCCGAGGGCGACGGGACACACGGGTGCGCGGCCCCTTTGCCGGCGGGAAGCCCGCGGCAGACGGCTCCCACCGGGCCCACCCGCCGGCAGCCCCGGCCGGGCAGGTTCACGCCGCACCGGGACCAGCCCCGGCCCCCCC
>VZSZ01005671.1:37897-186757 GCA_013398815.1 Ibidorhyncha struthersii
CCGCGAGGACTGGCCTCGTCCCTTGTGGCAGCCGCAGCGTTGGCAGGAGTGGGATGCCCAGTGATGGTGAGCACCACGAGGGGCGGCTGCGGGTTTTTGGACACTGCCCGCCTGGTAGGAAGGGTGGTTTCAGTCTTCGTGTTCGAGCTTTGGCGCCTTTCCCGCGAGGGAAACATTGAGGTCCCACCGAGGTACCCGTCGAGGTCCTGCGGCTGCCGGGGACACAGGCGCCTCAAGTGAGCGTGGCCGTGTGCTGTGGCCCCGCGGCGAGTGGATGTGGAGGCTGCTTAAAAATAGCAGCACTGCAATTCACCTCTGGCATCCCCTTGTTTGTGATTAAAGATCAAGAAAACCAGGTCTTGTGGTCTGGGCAAGGCGATGAGCCTCTGGTTGGGGAGCAGCCTGTTGTGTTCCGGCGTCGCGTGGCAGGACCTGCGTCTGCACGTTGCGGCGTACCTTCTTGCGGAGCGAAGTGCAAGTTGTTCTCCCTGGAAATGAACAGACTTAAGTTCAGTCCTCAAGTTAACGTCTTCCAGTTGCCAGAATTTATATATTTTATAAACCCATTTCTAAAAGCCAGTCACTTGAGCCATTTCCAAGATTGTACTCTGTTATTTGCCAGTGTTTATTTTTCAGCATGTATACAATGTGTGTAATGGGTATACAGTTGATTTAGGAAGATGTTTTTGTTTCAGCTTTGGAGCCATACTGAACTTAATAATCTTTTGTATGCCCCTCCTAGTAACTGGAAGAAGGCACAGAGAAGGTGAAGAGGCTTTTTCTTAGAACTGAGATAGCGAGTCTGGAAGCAAGACAGAATTGCAGTTCCTTCTGTCTCAGAAGTCAAATTTAATCTAATAAAAAATGTATGTGTTTGTAATAAAAGCATACATCCATTATTTCTGTTTCATCGTTTAAAACTATTGTGTATTTTATCAAGCTTCATGACTTGTTAGCCTGCCATCTTAAACTTTGTGGGAGAACTGAGACCATCTCTGAACTAAGCTAAGCAAGCTTCCTTGCAAGTCAAACTCCAAACAAGCTTTTTCACAGAAAACTGCAGTGATTTACTTAGAACTTCAAAATGTGTTTTACTCTGATCTTCTCTGTAGAGTCAGAGAAGAAATCAGTCACCCCTAATATAAATAAAGTTTTCAGCTTACAGGCAGTGTGACGGGTGTTTTACTCCGCAGAAGACGACTTCCTGTGGTGAAACTGCTTCTTGGAGTGATGAAGAGAACAAGCCGATGTGAAATGATTAGTTAATTGCTCTTTTCCTAGCTGTGATCATTTAACGTTGTGATTAAGCTTTGTACCTTTAAAATTATCTTCCACAACTTGTAGTGGCTGAACTTTCCAGGTACCGGGGTGGACTGGTACTGGGGTGGACTGGTACCGGGGCTGTTCGAAAGCGGCGGATCCATATGAAATTAATTTTGACCCTCCCTGGGCTATATGCTAGTCAGGTCTGCAGCCTGCAGGCATAGTGAAACACACCCACGCTGACGTGAGGTGCAGTCCTTTAGCAGACATTATCTATGTACTGAGGAGGTAACACGCCTTTAGGAAGACCACATGCAGACCCGTAGCACGCTGCAGCCATGCCTTCTTCTTGTGCTTGGAAGTCCTCTTGCTTTTTCTTTGCAAAGGACAGTGTGTTCTGGTGTGGCCAGTGGAGCTGGGCATCGGGTCACAACATCTAAAGCAGATCAACTGCTGATTCGCCTGATTTTACTTGGATGAACCAAACTGTTGCTTGAGTTTGTTGACTAAAGGTCTATATTTGTGCAGCCAAAGGTTATGAGCTGTATTCCAAATGTTGCATGCATGTGACGAGCTCACAAGCAAAGTGTTTAGACCATAGTTGGCTGTAGGCCACTAAAAGTATTTCTGTCTTTTATAATTTTCAGTGGTGTTTGTGTCTTGTTTTGGTCTGAAGCACTGATATGGAATAGCATTAAAGACATGTGGGTTGCATTGCTGAGGGAGACACTATTTTTTTGCTTTGTAAATATTTGCAGACATGACAATATGGAATAGGATCTAAGAGCACAGAATACACTGGGGGTAGTATGTTCCAACAGTCTCTCTCAAAACCCACAGCAAGGATAAAAACTTGTATTATGTCCTGCATTGATGATCGTGATTATTATGTTGTGGAATTAAGAGGGATACTGAAGAGGAAGCAAGGTCTGTCCAGCTCTTTAAAAAAATATTGTGTCTTGGCAAGTCCAAGACCACCTGCACATTTTATTAAAAAAGAAAACAATCCTTTGGATCCAGTAACAGAAAGTTACCTCCAAGCGGGATAAACTAGTGATACCGCATTAATATGGAGGCTTGGTCTTGCTTCTGGCCGAAACAAACCTTTACACTGTGCGTGATTCAAGATTGTCTTTCTTCTTTTAGGCTAAAAGAGGTTGGCCCCTTTTTAATTGCTCTTAAGACCGAGGTTGCTCTGGGAAGAAATCTATAGATGAAGGGCAGCATGTACAAAAAAAGTGCTATTTAATGACTACCAAACCTAACCAGACTGTGCTTCCTGCTGAAGGTATTAAGAATATAAATAACCTGCTTACAAGACATCCTCTTGTCCTAGTGGAAGGACGGGCATTGGTGACTCAGCTGTCCAGTGCAGCACTAATCAATTTTTTAAAGTGTCCTGGAGATGCCAGCCACATTTATAGCACATGTAGTGGTATTTACTTAAAGTATTTATTAATGCCATTACCTGTTAAATTCTTTGAAGTTTGTCAGAGTGCCACACAGAGGGCTTCCAGACGCTTCCATTGTTCTCTTTGCCTCAGTTTCCCAGTTTTCAGTATGCAGGTAACACTGCCTAATTACAAGAAGTCTGATACTTTGTTTCTGCTGTTGTGGTTGTTTATGTGTATTTGGAGATGAAAAAAGGAGATGAAAAGTGCTAAGTAATATTTACTGTATGGTGTCTAACTGAAACAGGAATTGCTCATTCATGTCTGTTACTGAACAAACATCCATATGAATGCTCAATCTAGGAAAGTATGCCTAGTCTGTATGCTCAGACTGCACATCACTATACATATTTTAAGCTTGAAAATCCAAAGTTTAAAGAAAAGGCAAAACAGAACAGACAGCATAGTGTCAAATCATTTCAGTATGTAAACAACTAAAAGCCATGGAATCAGTATCTTCTGATGTGGATTTGAAACCATAACATCAGACAACTTGAGATAAGATTCTTGGCTTTTGTGGTTTTCATTTTGAATCAAAAAAATTGGGAATTTCCAAACTTCGGTTTGCTTGTGCACCACCAAAATACAAAGAAAAATCGTACTTTATTCTGGGGAAATGGGAGCAGCTTTTGGCTCTTTGATGGCCTGTCCAAAGGAATGTATGCCATTACCTCTACTCTGTGTCGCCTGTGCCTAAGCACAGGGAAAAACATTTGATGATTTGGGCAGTATTCTCTCACCAGAGAGTGTTAACTGTCTATTCTTGGGAAAAGACAATTGGGGGTTTCTTTCATATCACTTTTAAATGGCTCTTGCATCACTAGTGGTACAGGAACGCCAATTTTGGAATGCATTTATTGAGTTGTTCTATACTAGGCTTGTATACCTGTTTTTTTCAAAGGACTCTGGTAACATAAAATTGTGCCAACTGGAAAATAGCTAAATTTGCTTTTTATAAGCATTATTTTCTTGACTGGTTTTGGAGGTTTTGTAAAAAAATGTGTATTTCAGGCATCATCAGATTAAAAAAAAGATAAACCCCAATTTGGTAATTTACCTTTAGTAATGCACTTTGGTCTACAATTGTTCAACTTTGATGTGTCTCTTATCTGTATAATTAACTGTTTGGACTGAAGTACCAAAGGATATTACATGAGAATTCCAACCCTGACTTGGCAGCAAGCAGCATTGAGGAATTCTCTGAAGGAGCTTTGAAACATGTTTTATCAGGCAGATGTATATCATATAGTGAAAGTCGCTTCACTTGTAAGCTCTCCAGCCAGTCTCTTAGCACTTCTTGTTTTGTTTTGTTTTTTTATTAAATGTATTTGTATGAAATTTAATTATGCCAGTTAATTCTTAAAAAGAGAAGACTTGATAATTGTATTGCTTTGATTCTTAGAAACTGAACACTGCTGAAAAATCTAAAATAATTGGTTTTTTTTCACCGTGTTACCACAGGGAGGTTGTGTTTTATAAAACACCTGGTAATAGGCATAAATAGGAAACTCATGGGGAATCATTAGTGCAATAACATTCTTCATGTCCTTAACTTTGAGCATCTTTATAGTTCCATTACAGTCAAGGGACTGATCCTGCAGGATTCTGTGATAACGAAGCTCATAAGTGGGACAGTGTCCAGTTAAACTAACTATATCTTATGATGAAGCAAAAGTACAAGTACTTGCAAAATTTGTCAAATATTCTGTTAAAGTTAAAAAAAAAAAGCATGTGTATCATAGGCATGAATATTATGTACACACATATGCAGAATAAACATATATTGTATCTTTTCTATATTATGTGGTATAGGATATTATATATGCACATATATGATACATAAATCGGAGGACACGAGGACAGGGAAATTAGAATAAGCACACTTAATATAATTGGTTCCAAATTAGCATTAAAATCATAAAAATATTTTACCGATGGATTTTTTTTTTAGAATATTGACACACACACACCCCACCTTGGTTTAATGTAACTTTTTGAAGTCTCAGTTGAACAATGAACTGTTTGACAGATATTTGAGCCTGACTATTTGAGGCAGTTAAGATCCTCTTTACATGATGTTGTTAAGTATGTAATTTATGGAATTTGGGTTGAAAGCAACATTTTGTTTAAAAATGTTTGTCAGTTTTCCAGGTTGTGAGTGGAAGTTTTGAAAGTAATTTACAGGTGATTAAAATTTTTACTAAGTAAAAAGGAACTTATAGGGCAAAGGATTATAGAAAAAAGAAATTCTTTCAACGAAATAACATGCAGATTTACTACATCTGTCACTCCTTTAGGCTGGGTGTAAATATTACGTATGAGGAACAGATCTGCAAAATGTATATTATTTATACAGCAAGAAACTCCTTTGGGGAACAGTAAATTAGAGGGACAGGGAATGGCTTTCATTTCATACCTCTACCAGTAGTATGTATACAAAAGGTGCAACGGAAGTTTGCATGTTTTATGCTCCAGTCTTTTCATATGGATAGTCTTGCTTATATTAAAATATATCTGCAGCAAATTGCAGACTAATCTCTTTAACAGCAAATAAAATATGTTACAGGACTGGCTCTGAACACAGGAAAAGTAGGCAGCTGCCTGCAATATCAGAGTCCAAAAGGCTTCAAAACGTCCATCTCCTTGTTGCCTCCAGAGCAATAATGACGACCTCCAGAAGTCCCTTCCAGCCTTAACCATTCTGTAGCGGCGCCTACTGCGGCTGACAGAGGGGTGGCGATGGGTGGAACACATCCTTTCCAGAAGCAATGGTTGCCTTTCCATCTCCTCCATATCCCTCTCCCTCTTACCCACTCTTCTTTTTCCCACGTGCAGCAGTAGCAGGAACGTGAAGTCTGGTTCTCCCACATCTCTGGGCCCAGCTGTGTCCCTTCTCATTGCCTTCCTCCTCCATTCCTTGCGTAGCAATGTTCAGTTTTGCCTACCCAGCTGAGAAACCTTGAGTTAGCTCTCAATATTCATAGCATGTTCCCAACCTAGAGAAGGGCTGTCTGCCCCTGCCTGCACTGGTTTTTGTGGACCTGCAGGGGTTTGACACTAGGATATTAAATAAGTCCTAAGAAATACCATGAAGGCTCTGTGTTGGCATTCTCTGTAGTAAGAATTTACCCACTAATGCAGGAAAATTTAGCAGTACTCCTTTGAGTTAGTTGATTGAAGCTGTATTCAAGAATTGCCTCTAAAAATCCTGCTATTATATTTATGAGGCTGATTACATTATACCACATTTTGGATAAAAGAGACCACTTACATGGCTGTTTCTGGTGAGGAACTCTTGGCTAAAATACTGGATTGTGTTAGGTTACTTGGCAGTTTATTTCAAACTAATCTCCTGTTTACAAAGCTAAGGAAATGTCCTGTTTACAGTGTCAAACTGGCTAGTTTTTCTTTTGGGAGTTTGCGTTTGGCTCTAATATTTTTGGTAGTGAATAAATCCTACATGATCTCGAGCTTCCTATTGTACTTGAGTAATCTTCAGTTTCATGCTTCCTTTTTGATCTGTGTCCCACGCTGTGAAGGCCAACATCCCGTATTTCTGCTTTGGCAGTCAGAGCTCTGCATACTTGGAGGTGGTGCAGGAGGACACACTTATACCTTCTGTACAAACTTCCTGCCAATGTGTTTTAGCCTTACTGTGCATTAGGACTTGATGATGTTAGACCCTGTAAAAATATTTATTAAACACTAGGTCCATGAAAAACTTGAAAAATAGCCATCTTCACCTTCATTGCACTGAAATCAATGACAAAACTTCCATCAGCTCTCACTGCAGCAGGGTCTGGCTCGCAGTTTATATGAATTAATACAGGATAAAAGAAGATGCTTAGGAATTCAGTGACAAGTTTGTTGTAGAATCATAGAATCATTTAGGTTGGAAAAGACCTTTAAGATTACCGAGTCAAATCGTTAACCTAACACTACCAATTCTACTACTAAACCGTGTCCCTGAGCACCACATCTACACGTCTCTCAAATACCTCCAGGGATGGGACTCAACCACTTCCCTGGGAAGCCTGTTCCAATGCTTGACAACCCTTTTGGGGAAGAAATTTTTCCTAATATCCACCCTAAACCTCCCCTGGCGCAACTTGAGGACATTTCCTCTTGTCCTACCTCTCGTTACTTGGGAGAAGAGATTTACCCCCACCTTGCTACAACCTCCTTTCAGGTAGTTGTAAAGAGTGATAAGGTCTCCCCTCAGCCTCCTTTACTCCAGGCTGAACAACCCCAGTTCCCTCAGCTGCTCCTTGTAAGACTTGTGCTCTAGACCCCTCACCAGCTTTGTTGCTCTTCTTTGGATGTGCTCCAGCACCTTAATGTTTTTCTTGTAGTGCGGGGCTTATGTAGGTAAGCTTTACAATACTTAGAGTTAAGATACTCAGTTAGTGTCCGTGAACAGAAAAAAACCCAAATGCTTTGCACTGATAGAGATGAAGGGGTAACTGGTGTGGTTACAGATTGCGTGGCAAAAGTACGGAACAAAGCCTTGTGGGTTCAATGTGTCCGGCTGCTTTTTCTCCTATACTGACAACCTTATGTGTCATCCACAGGATATCCTACGAGAGACTTCAGCTGCAGCACATTTCTAGACAAGACCCTAAGGAAACCTGTCAGTATTTTTCAGTGTCTTGCATTGTTTCTGTTTGTTTTTTAGTTTTAAAGAGGCTTCAAGTGTAATATGCGTGGGGTTTTGTTATTGTTTCTTCTTGGATCAGTTGCAGAAGATTTTTCTCATAGTTGAATGTATTTCTAATCTGATGTGACTCACAATAAAAGTGCATTGAGGATAAAGCAGAAACCCAGACTGGTTAGAGAGAAGGAATAAAAATAGGTACACAGAATGTTGATTACCAGAAGCACTGTGGAATTTGGAAAATCTTTATGTACCATTGTGCCCTTAATTTTTCAACCAGGATTTTGCTTGAAAGATACATCCTTTGCTTTGGCAAACCAGTGACAGATATGTTGCATGAAAATGGAAAGTAGGTATTAATAGTGTCTTTAGATTCTTTATGGAAATGGACCAACACAGCTTCTTAATCACGATGTCTCAGCAGGGATAAACACTGATAGGAGTGATTTCACTAACACATCCAGATGTCAGTATAAGGGTTTAAGACCTCACAACAGAAGCCTGCAGAGAAATTGCTGCTTTGAAATCAATAGAAAGCCCCAAAGTTATGGTACTGTTTCTTTTCTTAGATCAGGTTGGAGGCCTGCTCCCTTGCTGCTGTAAGTCGCCTTCACGTTGCTAAATGTTTGGAAGTCAGCACAGGGGGATGCTGGTTTGCTTCATTGTTGTCCATGTGGTGTGACCTGGGGCTCCCACATCGCCATGCCTGCATGCATCACTGCTGTTCTGGTAAGATGAGAAGGGGAAAGATATTCTTTGCTCCTTCCATCCTCATAACGGCAGAGAACATTTCGTTGCCTGGATGGACTTATTTTATATTTGTTTGTAATTAACACTTGTCGCCCAGGAGGTCTTAATGACATGGTATGCATTTCTCACCAATTCCCATCATTCATTAGATCCTGGAAAGTGGGAGCCAAAGTTAACCTCTTCTTCTACGCAAGAGAGGAAAATTTTGCATCATATAGTAGTGATCTGGCTGCTCTTGGTATATATGTGATCTGCTTTTACATAATTAGCACCTCCAGAGTCAGTTCTCTGGTGGTGCACACCACATCTACTGCACAGTGCACTCAGAGTGTCTTGAGTGGTGCCTCTGAGAAATGGACGCAGCGACAACCCCACCTTTGCAGCACCGCTGAGTGACGCCAAGGTGTCTTGGGTCTGTCCTTGGACCTGCATGGCAGAGCTGGGTTTTGGTGTTACATCCCCATCCCTGTACCTGCAGCCCGCCTCCCAACAGACTTCAAGAAATAAGTAATTCCCTTGGCCACGTGACAACATGGAAACAAGCACGAACAGAAACTTGTTTGCACCATAGAGGAACCTCATGCCATGCTCCAGTGCACATCTGAGGACTGGTCCTGGACCGGTGTTGTTCCCACAGTGGCAAGCAGAGGAGGATGAGAAGTGGATCGGCGTGCCTGTTCAGCCTTTTTCCCCAGTCCCCTAACTGGTCACAGCACACGTAGCAGACCTTCACTGGGCAGTGTTCATCCATTTGATGACATTTTTCTGTGGGCAGTAACACTATGTGGTAATATCTTCTGTGTCACTGCAGGGGTCGAGCCCTGGCAGCTTGGAGAGGCAGAAGTGCCACTCATAGAAGTCGTTACCTGTGGGCCGAGACTGGAGATCCTTACCAGGCTGCAGCCATCCTTAACGTGCTGTGGCCTTGCTGCCTGTGCTGTCCCACCTGCCGTCTGCTTTCCTGCTTAGAGTTGCCACCCTTTTTGCAGGCTCTGAGCTGTGTGACATACTGAGGTAAAATAACAGGGCATGTGGATAGCCATTTTTGGGGAACAGAGAATCATCCAAAACAACAGTGTGATGTCCTGCATAAAAATGAAGTATCTTGGCTCTCACGTGCTTGTCTGAAAATAGCTCCTGTGCCGTGGGAGTTAAATAGCTGTCTTCTCTCCAAAGACACCCCAGAATAAAACAGGGAAAGCTGTTACCCTGGGTTTGTTTCTTTGCACATTCTTTGGGTTTGGTTTCATCTAGTGCATAAGGAAATAGAGGAAGGCCATGAAGAAGAAATCATAATGACTTGATATGTCATTTCAGTTTATTTTTTTGAAGAATGACTTTAAAGGCTTTTTTTATCAATACGTGCAGGTTATTTTTCAAGGTTTGCGGGTGCTGCCTTTTATTTTTGTTCAAAGATCTTGTCTCAGGATTTCTCTCTGCAGCCTTGCAATGACAGTGCCGTTTCCTCATGCTACTGCTATTTTCTGTGCCATCACCAATTCTTGCAAGAGCTAAAGTAAGGCTTGTCAGGTAGATTGCTTTTCAGCTTACCTTAGGCAAGCCATTAGTCAAAA
Source organism: Ibidorhyncha struthersii (assembly GCA_013398815.1). Lineage (NCBI taxonomy): Eukaryota > Metazoa > Chordata > Aves > Charadriiformes > Charadriidae > Ibidorhyncha > Ibidorhyncha struthersii. The sequence continues at coordinate 47,590 of VZSZ01005671.1, forward strand.
TGAGGAAGAAAAGCATCACCTGTTTTTCTCTCTCAGAAGAGAGACAGAATGTATTTCTATATATGCTTTTGCAATGAAGTGATTGCAAATTTAAGTAAACATCATTGTAGTTTTGACAGTGTGTTTCTAGCACTTCATTTTCAAAAAGGCCTTCAAGGATGATTGGCCAAACCAGAACAGAAATACCCAGAGCTGCCTTGTGTCTTTCTAGAGAGGATAGCCAGCCTGATCACCTTGGGGGGCTTCTGCTTCCCTTCTGTTCACATGGCTAGGAGACAACCATCTCCTTTGCTTATTTATTATAAATCAGTATTGTCGATTTTTAATTTTTATTTTACATTTACTGTGGCTAAAGCAAAGCCTGTACTTGGGAGACAAACCAGCATGAACTCCACAGCATTATCATTATATTGGTGGTTTGATTGTTTAGCCAGTTTAAAATTTCTTAAAATTACCAGGTAAAATAGAGGATCCGATGCCAGCACATGAATCCAGGCAGCTGTGTAAATTGGTTATGACAGAGGTTCTTACCCGTGCAACAGCAGCTGGCACAGCTTTTCGGAAAGCGTGAGAGGGACTGCTGAAAGAGCTGGCTAGGAGAACCCCAGGGAGCTCCCACGAGGGACTTAGCTGATCTCCTATAAGAAAGCTACATGCCACATCCAAGATACACTGTGTTGCTTATGATGGACACTAACAAAGAGTTCGTACTTGTAATGATTGCTGAATGATTTCACATGGAATGCCCATTTTGTTCCTGTACATATGCACCATTTCCGTTAAAAGGTGATAAATTATGACTTCAGTGCTGACATCTGAGGCCCAGAAAAACAAAGTTGGGAACAGACTGACAATACTGAAAGCTGAAGATTTCTAGTACCTGTCAAGTCACTGCATTTACTACATTGAAAACAAAGCACTGCCCTCACAAACCTTTTGCCAAATATTTCCTCTTAGAATAAGGCAAAGGAAAGCAACCAGAAAGAAAGGGAAGAGAAAAGGATTTTAGCAACAGAGACATTTTCATTTCAGTTCTTGCCAGGACAAAAAAAAAAACAAACAAACATTGCCAGATGACTAAACATGTGGGATTAACCTGAAATATATTTTTAAAATGAAATTCAAAGTCATATTAGGTACAAAGTAGAATTCACTACGCAGCCTTGTTACTGTACCTACTAAAGAAAGCAGAAGAACTAAAAAATGTTATCTTTCTTTTTGTTAGATTCATTGTAGGGTCAGACATAGCAGGAGTAAAGGGTAAAATCATGCAAGCTGACCATGTGCATTACCAGCCATGTACTGAGTGTCAGAGGGAAGAAAGAGCTGCAGCCCTGCCGTGGTTTCCCAGTTAATCTTCCCCTCAGGTGTACAAACACAGTTTGTGAAAGGGTGTTGTTGCAAACAATGTCTAAGGCAGAGAGGTGGAAGAAGTTGAGTAGTGTGTTAAGACTATTCTCTACTCCCTGCTGAAGTACCTGCTCCATGTCTTGCTGATGAACATGGAAGGGCATCCCCTTGTTTCGGTGAGCACTGGACGGGGCTCCCTCCTGTCTCCTTCCCTCTATCCAGACAATTGAAGGCACAGCTAGCCCTGTGCCAGCAAACAATCTGATATGTCACCAAATTTGACTTTTTGCAGTTCCTCCATGTGGTACTGCAGCTTTTGCTAAGAAAAACAGAAGATGTGTTCCATCTCCGTATTACTCACTGAGCCGCGTGGGAGAGAGAGTCCACGTGCACCTCACGTGAGGCATTTATGTCTTTTGTGTCATTTTCTGTCCATGAGTGCAATTTTCACTTCCCGTGGAAGATGGACAGTGGGTGTAGATCCTGTCCTCACCTTACTTCCAAGACTGGTTATAATGCAGTTTTAAATATTGTGTGATTGTGCTCAATTTGTACAAAAGTAATTCACTGTAATTGTGACATTAACGTAGTGTGATTTCAGATGCTCTTCACCTTTTACTAATGACTGGTAAATAAAATGCTAATCTATTTTACAGCTTTTTTGTTGCAAAAGATCAGGTATTCAAATGACTTAATTAACACCTAATTTCCACACTACACTGAATCTGACAATTTTTAGACATCTTTGCTGAGAGGAATCAAGCAAAGTGCCGCTGTGGTTTCAGTGAGGTCCATGTTTCTGGTATTAACTGGTGTTCCTAGATTCATGCTCTACGGATTCATACTTGACTTCTAATAGAGAAGGAACAGAACTGGTTAAACTATGTATGAAACAGTTATGGCTTTTCACCCTTGTGGTTAGCAGAGAAGAAAGGAATATTACAGAAAACATGAGAGGCAGCTTCTTCATATGTGCTTTCTTCTAGATCTGGTAGCCGGAGACCATCCTGTGTGCAAAGCAGCATATGCTTCAGGAATCTTAAGAGAAAGCAGTTTCTGGCATTGTGTCTCACAAATACATCAGGATCACTCAGTCAGCACTGGGGCAGCAGCTGGTACCAACTAATTTTAAGCACGTAAATTATGAGTTACTCTTTTATGAGCTGTATTATCCTCTAGTGGTTACTATATCTCACTGTGATTATTCTGGTAACTTCTCAACTAAAATGTAATGAATACACCTCAGACAGCTTCGGTTGTCCTCCCCTTGGAGGAATCCTCTGCTGCAAAGGTGGTTCAGGTTTGCATTCATGCTACCACTGATGGGGGTGTTCAGTGGATGTCTTAGGGCTTCTTTGGAGATATTTCTGGTACCCAGTGCTCTCAAGGATCTAGTTTTGAGACCTTAACCATATTCTGTAACCTTCTTCTGCATCCTGTTTTTCTAAGAGATAAACGGTGGTTCCTGGTCTGTGTGATTCTGTATGTCCTGTGTGCGTAGCAGCTGGTCTGTCTGTGGAAAGGTAATCAAGTGCCAGGTAGTATTACTTGATTCTGGAGTAAACATCTGTGATTCCATACAGCATTCAAAAAATAATATGCAGCCTCTATGCTGTAACATTTGTGTTTCACTCCTTCGGCTCTTCCTGTCAGAAAAATTTCAGTACAATCCTTTTCTATTTGCCTCTGTTTTGAAAATAATCCTGCTATTTGCTATCCTGAAATTTGATCCTGCTATGGATCAAATGACATTATCAGCCAGTGAGAAGGTTCCTTTCTCAGTTATAGATTGGATTTCTCTCCATTCAGTACAAAGTGTTATAAATTTATTTCATAGAATCATAGAATCATAGATTGGTTTGGGTTGGAAGACACCTTCAAAGATCATCCAATTCCACCCCCCCTGCCAGGGGCAGGGTCACCTCCCATTAGACCAGGTTGCTCAAAGCCCCATCCAGTCTGGCCTTGAACACCTCCAGGGATGGGGCATCCACAACGTCCCTGGGAAACCTGTTCCAGTGTCTCACCACCCTCACAGGAAAGAATTTCTTCCTAATATCTACTCTAAATCTCTTTAAACTCTTTCAGTTTAAAACCGTTACCCCTCATCCTAGCACTGCACTCTCTGATAAAGAGTCCCTCCCCGTCTTTCCTGTAGGCCCCCTTTAGTTACTGGAAAGCCTCTATAAGGTCTCCCTGGAGCCTTCTCTTCTCCAGGCTGAACAACCTCAACTCTCTCAGCCTGTCTTCATAGGAGAGGTGCTCCAGCCCTTGGATCATCTTTGTGGCCCTCCTCTACTTGCTCCAATGGGTCCATGTCCTTGTGTTGGGTGCCCCAGAGCTGGATGCAGTACTCCATGTGGGGTCTTACCAGAGAGGAGCAGAAGGGCAGAATCACCTCCCTTGACCTGCTGGCTATGCTTCTTCTGAAGCAGCCCAGGATGCAGTTGGCTTTCTGGGCTGCGAACACACATTTGTCGGGCCATGTTGAGCTTCTCATCAACCAACACCCCCAAATCCATCTCCTCAGGGCTGCTTTCAATCCATTCTCCGCTGAACCTGTATTTGTGCTTGGCATTGCCTCGACCTATGTGCAGGACTTGGCCTTGTTTAATTTCATGAGGTTTGCGTGGGCCCACCTTTCAAGCCTGTCAAGGTCTCTCTGGATGGCATCCCTTCCCTTCAGCATGTCAGCTGTGTCACAGAGCTTGGTGTCATTGGCAAACTTACTGAGGGTGCACTCAATCCCACTGTCCCTGTTGCTGACAAAGATGTACTGGTCCCAATACTGACCCCTGAGGAATGCCACTCGTCACTGCTCTCCACTTGGACATCGAGCCGTTGACCGCAACTCTTTGAGTATGACCATCCAGCCAGTTCCTTATTCACCAAGTGGTCCATCCATCAAATCCATGTGTCTTCAATTTAGAGACAAGGATGTTGTGTGGGACAGTGTGAAATGCTTTGCACAAGTCTAGGTAGATGATGTCAGTTGCTCTTCCCTTATCTGCCAACGCTGTCACCCTGTTGTAGAAGGCCACCAAATTTGTCAGACATTATTTGGCTTTAGTGAAGCCATGTTGGCTGTCACCGATCACCTCCTTATTTTCCGTGTGCTTTAGCATAGTTTCCAGGAGGATCTGCTCCATGATCTTGCTGGGCACAGAGGTGAGACTGACTGGCCTGTAGTCCCCTGGGTCTTCCACTGTCCCTGGTAGTATGCATAGGATCAAAGCTGATGCTTATCTCAGAGTATCTGGGACCTAACTCCAAATTCGGGTGTCCAAATTACACAGTTTTGTTGACAGGCCCTACGACCTTCTATATAAACTCTACACAAGACTTTTTATTGTTTTGATAGACATTGAAAAGCAGGTCACACGGTTTTGCTTCTACAGTTTTGGAGCTGTCTGGACATAAAACCTTTATACTACAGTAATAAATGTGTTGTTCTCAGCTATAATTATGTTTTATATTTAAATTAAAATCTTTCTAATCCTATGTTGTTTTGAAGAATTGATGTCATATGATCTCGATAAAATTAATAGCATTGTGAAGGTCTGTTTACTTTCTGTATTGTTTACATCTATTGCACTGTAAACTGAATGCTGGGGGGGGTTGCTGTGCTCTGGAGACTATTCTGCACAAAATCTTCATAAAATCTGCAAATTTTTCTTTATGATTAGTTTTTGAGGGAGTTTTTTCTTAAATATAGGACTTGATCGTGTAATAAAAGCATTGTTAATCAAAAATGCATGCTTTCTAGTTTGAAAAAGAAACCCATTTGAAATCATGACAGCTTATTTGAAGATGTGAGCAAAATGTAATACTTTGCAAGATGTAATACGTGGTATTGCATAACTGCAAAATGCTGTTTCATTGAGATCTGTCAAATTCTACTACTGGAAATATTGCTGTTTTCTTAATTATGTATGGAATTGAACTATTTTTATGTCTTGAGGTCAGCTCAAGTTTTGCAACCATATCACAGCAGGATGTAGTTCATTAAATACCTGTAGTTTCTGTATATACAGTAGATTGAATGCTCCTATTGGCATTTTTTCCAAAATCTGAGACTTCAATTGCTGCTGTACTGAAATTTTGCTTTCATTATTCTTGGTTTCAATTTACCTGGCAAGTGTAGAGTGAATATTGTTTTTTTCATTTTGTTTAGTTCACTCAAAATTGAGAAATCAGTTTTGGCTTACAAAAAACCACGAAACAAACAGAACACAAACAGAACAATTTGTTTTCTCTTTCAGTCCATAAGTGAAAAACAACTACAAGCGCATAAAGTCAGCATTGCAGAGAAAAACATCCAGAATACAAATAGGAACATACCTGCAAGGATGCTTTCAAAAAGATATAAATTTTCATTTTCATTTTATTTTGGGTCCCATGAATCGTTTCAGAAATATGGATGCTATCGTGTGAATAGGAGCAATGGGAGTTCAATTAATAGGCAGTATCTCCTTTATTTACCAAGTCAGATTTGAATGCAAAACATGGTATGCTACTTCTTTTTCTGATGCTTTCAACACAATTAAGGTAATTTTATTTATCTAAGAGCTATTTAAAATGCTGGGATATGCACATTTTAATTGAATTCTGATTTCTATCCAAATGTGGCTTGATGCAAATCATGGTCAAAACAATCATTTTCATTATTAGGAATATGTTCTCTGGCATCTTAAAAATTTATCATAAAATTCCGGATGTGCAATAAATATATGGTAAGACAAAGTAGCTTTAAATATTATTAGACATAGCTCATCTTCCTAGGGAGCAGAGAGAATTACCGGATCGTGTGCTAATTTATATTTAATTGCAGACAAATATGTCCTTAATGATTGTGTCTTTAAATATTCTTTTAAAACAAACAAGCCTGAAAAGTAAAAATGAAAACTCAGCTTAAAATTAAAGAGAGAAAGCTAGTTTTCCTACTAGTAGCTTTAAATCGCAGTTTAAATCTCAGATGGGAATAAACCCGTCTTCCCAACTCCACAGTAGATCAGAAGACAACCATTTTATCTCAGGTCCTGGCTACAGGCCTTTGAAAAGTGTGTGTGTGTGTGTACGTGTATGTACGTTCATCTGTGTGTATGTATGCATGTACGTGTTTGCCTTGTGTTTAAGGGATTCTTACACATTTACACTCAGATTCAGTCTGCCTTACTGTGTGTAAATGAGGTAGAAATGTAACTGAGAGAGAAAAAAGTTCATTTTACCAAACTTTTGGTGGTTTGAAAAATGGGGAATCTTGTTAAAGCTTCCCTTATAACTGAGGGGGAGAGAAAGGCACCTGCAGAGAACCGTTCATCCCATTTGATTTAGGTATCTGTCTTCAGGTGGGATGAATTACATTCTGCATGTGCTGCCTTTTTGCACTCAATGCAGAGCAAGTCTAGGGCAAGTAGGTCAGTAGCACAGCAAGCTCAGAGTAGTACCGAAAAATATTCCGGTTTTTATCACTCTGTAAGAAATGTGGGTTAGGTCTTCTTGATCTCTTCAAAATGCTGCATCTTGAGGTTAAGATCAAAGATTTCTTTAGAGTGATGAACAATGGCATTATACTAGTTATTTCTGACTAGCAAGCCATACCAGTACATCACTATGGGAGTGTGAGCTTCAAGAGTAACATTCGCTACTGCTGCTTTTGGAATAAAATTTGGAGGGTTGACACTACTGTTGGAATAAGAGGAGGTTTAGGGTTAGATTTGGCTTCCCTTTCTTTTTTTCAGGATCACAGGCAGTTATTACCTAGACTTAGACCAGCATATATTTACGCAAGATCTTGTGCTGGCATTTTTTTATACGTACAGAGGTCAACTGAGATTATACGTACCACCTCTGCCAGTGGTTGTAGACCTCATAATGGCACTGGGCTCTGACTCATGGAGAATGAATTAGTCAGAGGTTTGGCAGGGCCTGAAATCACTGCCTGTAAGGAAGCAGCTCTCAGCGATGCCTGGTTGAAGGTACACAGTCACAAAAGTTTAGCCAGAGGTTGCTGCAGAGTTGTAAGTACTGGGGGGGGGAAAGGGTTGGTTGAATGCCGATTCCCAAACTGCAAAGAACATCATTAATCATCTTGTGGTAGCGTTCCTGGGAAGATGCCTTTGGGTGCGGACTGGTTGTATGAAGATGTAGGTGCAAACGTGAATCTGCATTTTTTGAGCCCATTACACCTCTCCACCTTCTGAATCTTTGCCGCTGTGTTTGTCTTGCTGCTCAGCTGAAGCCTCTTTCCCTCTCTTCCCTCATCCTGACTGAACCCGCTCAGACATAATGCTGACTGAGAGACTCCTACATGTGTTCCTGCACCACAGACTGTGTAATGGGAGATATTTGGTGGCTGTCTGCCACTCACGTGTTGTAAGATAACATTTTCTGTTGTTGGTCAGCAGATGTAAAACCCAAAACAATAACCCCCCACATATTTAGAATTTGGTTTAAAATACATTTTCTTGCTTAAAATAAACCTATGTAAATGCAGATATAAAATGTCTACATCTTACTGTGTTAATATATTGAATTCAAATAAAATGTAATTCTTTGGACAGCAGAAGTAATGCCACCTGATCTCTTAAGCCTTTATACCTCATTGTAAGGCTGTGCTGTGGAACGTGAGCTGCATTTGGGACTTTTCCCAGTGTTAAGGCATACCTTAACGTTCTCCCTCTGGATTGCCTGCAGACCAAGGAGGATGAGGCTCATACTGCTTCCCTGCCCCCAGAGAGGTGTTAATACAGTCTCTCTTCTCTCTGTTTTCCTGCCTGTCTTCAGAAAACCAATAGAACTGAAATACCTTTGAGGCTTTATCCTCAATTTAGCCAACAGGTTCAATAGTTATTAGGGAAGCTCACAAATGGGAATATAGGCATAGAGCAAATTCACACTGGTGATGTTATTGAGTGCTAAAGTATTAAAAAATAGATTTTGTGTATACTTAGAAGTCCATTTATGGAAGCACTACAACATGAAATCAGTCCTCAGCATTGCCTGAGCTGTCATCCCACTGGAGTGTGGGGATAAAGCTAGCAGACTTCAATGGGAATAGAGTATTGAGAGCTTTCAGAAATCCCCATCCAGTTATATTTTCATTTCTCGGAGAGTTAAGAGTATTTCAGATAGTAGAATTCAAACACATAAAGGAAGAAAGACAGAGTTATAGGAAGTAGGGAATTTCTCTTCTTGAAAAAGAAGAGAAAAGGAATGTGTCGTCTTGAAAATGGTAATAGTCAAAAGAAGTTGATGAAAGCAGGAGTCCGGAGAGATTCTGTGCCGTTAAGAATGGACATAAGGTGTGTATATCTAAACTTGCCAGTAAAGGTAGTTAATGTGTAATTCCCATCTGAAAGTAGAACAGATGTATAACAGGTATCATAGATTACAGACTGCATGGGAGAACTAGAGAGGTAAATCACTTTTTGGATATTAGACTGAGATTTATGTCTCAGTGGGAACACCACGAGTCTGTAAGATTTGTTACAACACAAATAAAACATCGTAGCTGAGCGTGGCCCATTTCATCCTTTCCAAGAAAAGATCCTAGCCCTTTCTTATTCAGCCCTTCACATTATTTCCTCCCACCTGCCGTTGTTAAAAATAGTATTTGCAAGGTTGGACTTTTGTCCCCGTAAATAACTTGTAGTTGAAACGGTATAATTATTTATCAATTGTCTTTTCGAAGTTAAGCTTGAAAAGCTTTAGATTCTGATACACCAAAAATCCAAACCTGAGGAAATACAAACGTGTAATACAGTCATAGAATCATAGAATCGTCTGGGTTGGAAGAGACTGTTAAGATCACTGAGTCCAATCATCAACCTAACGCTGCCAAAACCACCACTAAACCATGTCCCTGAGCACCACAGGGTGCTTTTAAATACCTCCAGCAATGGTGACTCCACCACTGCCCTGGGCAGCCTCTTCCAATGTTTGATAACCCTTTCGGTGAAGAAATTTTTCCTAATATCCAATCTAAACCTACCCCGGCACAACTTGAGGCCATTTGCTCTTGTCCTACCACTTGTTACTTGGGAGAAGAGACTGACCCCCACCTCTCTACAACCTCCTTTCAGGTCACTGTAGAAAGCAATAAGGTCTCTCCTCAGCCTCCTCTTCTCCAGGCTAAACAACCCTATTTCCCTCAGCCGCTCCTCACAAGACTTATTCTCCAGACCCCTCACCAGCTTTGTTGCCCTTCTCTGGACACGCTCCAAAATCTTAATGTCCAGTGGGGACTTTAAATCTTGCTTCTTCGTCTTACAGCTGTGAGCCATCTTTTATTTGGGTAAACAAACTGCACAAGAAAAGAGATGTAAGAGCTAGTGAATAGAAATGCAGAAGTGAGAGGGTGTATAAATAACAGTACAGAAAAGCTAATATAGGATTCTTTCTTTGGGGCTCTTTGGGAATAGATGATGGAACCCAATTTAACTGAAAAACAGTGTTTCTGTAGAGGTCTGGTAAGGATTTATTTACACAATAAATACACTTGCGAAAGTTCAAGTGGTAGAGGGCCTGATTCAGAATGTTTCTAAAGGGTATTTGATCACATCTGAGGTGAGACAAATGGTTTAATAAGTTTTGAGCAATGCTAAGACATTTCTGGATTTGACCATATGCCCTGAAAGATAATGACATTGCTACTATCGTTTCCAATGTGCAGAACTTCGCCCTGAATGAAATGGAATAGAAACTGTCATCAAATTAAACAAATGTTTCTAGGGCTATGAATCCAAAAAGAATATAAAAAATCTATAATCGAAAAGATGTTTTCTTTTGTTATCTAATATTACAAAATTGCTTATGCCTATTGTAGTTTTAAGTTGCCCTCTGAGGAACTTGGCACAAGTACTATCAGAAGAAAGATATCAGACTGAATAACTGATTTTCCAGCAGTTCCTATCGAAACATACAAGCGAACAATCACAGAAGTTCCTTCTTGGCCCTGATTATTGAGCTTAGATTAAGCAGAAAAGCAAAGGCTGTAGAATATGTTGAAGATAATGATTTGGACAAGCAGTGGCTATCCTCTCCTCTGATTATTATCTGTTGACACCCTTAAAAAACTCACTTGGATGTGATCTGAACCAAAGGATCGCAGCATCGGTCATCTTTTGGTCTGAATAGCAGTCCACTGGGGAAAGAGCTTGTTCAGAGCAAAGAACTGAAGATAATAATAGCATTTTATATCTTAATTTTAGTCTGCACCTTGAAGGCTTTTAACAGGCATTAAAAATAAAGCTAAGGTCCTAAATTATCTTCCTACACCTCTCCATCTTTTCACTTGACATCTTCATGAGGTTCAGAACTGTTAGATGGCTTTCTTCTCCTTACTGGCTTGATTTTTAAAAACACTGAGAATTGTGGCTCAGATACAGCAACAACTGTAAACATGTTTAATCCTGGGAGTAGATTACTCAGTGTCCTTTACATTTTGCAAGCCTGTGGTCTCTACTCTAAGCTGTCGTCCACTTTCAACTACTTTTTTGCCTTACGACTGCAATCTTCTCAGCTTGATTGTCCTCTCCCATTCTTTGACTAAACTATTTTTCTGTTTTTTCTCCATTTCTCTGTGCAGCTTATTCCCCTGTCTAACCTTCAGTAGGGGTAAGTAGTGCCTCACACTACCCACAGTTTGTGTTTCACTTCTTGTGCCTTTTTTTTTTTTTGTATGCTGTATTCTGCTAAATCAGCATTTTTTCAGAGGCCTGAATCTTTGCCCGTTAACAGAGCTATATCTGTCTTCCTGCTAGGCAGTATTCCTAACATAATTTACTACTTTTCACATTTCCTGTGAAATCCTTTGCTAAAATTCATATATTTCATTCAACATAAAATATGCTTCACCTCTGTCCTTTTTTGGCTTATGCTGCAGTTGGAAGGGCAGCCTCAGTCCAAGTCGCTATATACAGGTCAAGTGAGCTCCATCTTAAAAATAGTATATTCTGTGCTACTGCTAGTACTACTTGGGGGCTGTACCAAAGCTGCTTAGCAACCTTCCTATAATTCTGGCCATGGTTTGGCTGTGCCAAGTTTACGTCTGTTTGCTCCCGGATGAACTCTGTCCTCTAGCTTGGGTCATTCTCTCTTTGGAATTAACTCCTTGGTGTATTTATAGAAAATGATCACGTATGTATTGATAAACTGACCCTTGCTAATAGAAAGATGTTCTGAGTCATTTTGTTTCTTGCTCCCTTCTGGAATGCAGATCTATCACACTGGTGTCCAGTTTTAGCACATGAATGCTACTCTGCTGTACAAGCAGTAGCAGCGTATTAGGAGTGGTTGAAAACTAATAGGACAGATAAATTATGTTTTGGGTGCTAAGGTATTAAAATGCTTTTCTGAGCTATAATAAGTTGGGTTTTGAGCAGTGAACCAACAAAGACTGGTTTCTTAAGGGTTTTCAGCCTTTATGGTGAGAGTCAGTATGGATTCCCTGATGCCCAATAAGGGTTCTCCCATGGTGTCATTATCAGAGTCCCTTTTTCTAGGTGGCCTCCTGTTTCTCTTAACATGTAGAAATACTATATCTTGCAACCTCTTTTTCTATCTTATATTTGTTCCAAATAGCTGGGAGGTTAAAAATCCAGTAGTGGGATTGACAAGCAGACATGTAGACTTGGTATGTTCGCATGGGAAAGCAGCTCGAAAACTGTTTGCCTGTAAATGTGCTGATTCAAATTAAGATCCCTTTCTATATTGAGTGTTACTGTGCATGATTCAAGCATAGCATAATCATTAAATTATAGCTCACCAAGTGCAAGTCTCAGATGCTTAAAAATACTGAGATAGTTTGATGAAAAATATATCTGACTAAAGAATTTAAGTGGAAACAGTTTAAATGCCAGTCTCATTCCTGTATAAAGGACTAGCTCTGTCTGATTACCATGGTCCTTTGCAGAAAGTGGAGATAATGTTGATATTCTTGAAATACCAGGCATATACAAGCCATTGAGGTGGTGAAGTGTCAGAGCTCTAATGCTTTGCACCTCTTGGATTTTGTGTTGGCTTAAGTGGAAGAAGTGAGCAAGAGCATTTGACTGTCATGATTTGCTGGGCATTAAATACTTAGCGGAATTCTCCATCAGAGTGTGTCCCACCTTCCAATACCCGTTTTTGAACCTCTTTTTTTTAAGAGCCTTACTTTTTGACCCTGAATCAAGACAACACTCAAGCATGTACTTCCATCCCATTGACTTCAATAGCATTAAGCTTCTTTGTGTCCATGTGTGTACATTTTAAACAAAGGTCTGATTGCAGAAGTTAAGTGAACTAGTTGCCTAAAGGTGAAAATATGCTTCCAAGATGCACCGGCAAATCTTCATACTTAGGAGATCACAAGAGTGTGCTGCTACATGCCAGCAACTAGAGCTAAGGGGGCTCTCGGCAAAAGTTTCACGTCACTGCAGTGTGAAGCGCGGCCAATATTTGCATTTGTTCAGAATAATCTAATATATTTGGTATTATTAATCTTTGTTGGATTTTTTTCTGTTGAGAGGTGCATTGTAATTTAAGAATGACTAAGGCTAACATAAACTACAATAAAAGAAGCATGAATACTTTTTTAGGGTGGAAAGACTGAGGAATTTTTCTCTTGCACTAAAGCCTGCTTACGCTTCATCTGTGTCTTATCATTCCCGTTGTGGTTGCTGATCACCATGGGGATGCTGAGTTGAAAGACTGATCTCACCATCTCTCTCAGCTGTCAACAAAGGCTCGATTTTTGGTCTTCAGGACCTTTCTCTTGTTTAATGCCACTGTAGCTTGAATGATTCCAGTGGAAGTGGGGTACTACAAAGGAATGGCCTGATGCGTTAGGTCTGTAATGTTGACAGTGGCCTTTCAAATGATGCCGTTGTGGTGGGCGAACAATATTGTCTTAAACACAGGTTTATTTATCTCAGGGTAGTTATTCTGCAAGAGGAGTTCCTGCAGAACTTGTAAGCAAATTTTAGACCAGAAAGAAACCACTGGATTTAGTCTGGAATTCTTCGTTAAGCAGTCTATAATATTTCACCACATGATTACTTCATTGCAGTGACACATTTCTGATTAAGTTTAGAGCAAATTTTTGTTTCATTACTTAAAAATCCTATTCTTAAACACTTGAACTTGCTAGAATCCATTGTTAAGTTATTCCACTGGTTCAGAGTTTAGGTTGATCTCATTTTCAGTCTGAATTTGTCTAGACATGTCTTGGAACTGTAGCAGCTTGCTGTGTCTGAACTATAAATATTTGCAATAATGGCAATGTGAACAGAAGATGTGTACTGGCTAAGAAAATGTTCAATATGGGAATTTGCTTTAGCATGAAAGACTACTCCCAGCTTTTTAAAGCAAGAAGACAAACTTGTTCTTTATATCATTTTTATACATTTTTTTCACCTATGTGACTGACCAGAATTCAAATTTTGGAAGATAACTTTGTACTTTATTAGTAAACTTTAAATTATGATGTAACATGCAATCAAATAGCCCTGCTGTACCTGTATGAGGTATATCCCAGGATGATTTCCTGACTCAGCAGCTTATGACCTACTGGTGAGAGGCTTGGACACAACACAGATGCTTTGTCAAAAGTACATCATTTGTTTTATATCCCCCCTCCGCCCTTCTGGGTCTGCTGCTTTCCATTTGGGTGAATGGGAGAACTGTGTAATTACCTGTTTTCTAACTGGTAAGAGGGGATTTGTACCTCCTGCCTTCCACTTGTTGTGTTCCCTCTGACTTCTGCTCCCCTCTGTCCTCCTTACTGCTGAAGAAAGTCTCACATATAACTTTGGGGAAGAGTGGACCCATGGCGATTCATGCTTCTCAGGCCCCAGAAACCTGGATTGCTGTAGGACAGCAGCAGATCTACAGTTATTTAAGCCATGGGCCCTGAAGGACAGGATTTTATGTGGAAAGCCTTTTTTTTTACTCCTATTGTGAACAGAGCTCTGTAAGTGTGGTTTGGGGAGTATCTGCACAGGACCTCTCGCTCAGCGTGGTCATCCTTCAGATTTCGTGTGGCTGCGTGAGTCACGGTTAGCTCCACGTTTAACAACTCTGTGAGCTGTTAGCTCTTGCTTAACAGAAACTTGGTGTTGTGGTAGAGTATAGGATGTCATTCTGGAAAAGAAGACATTGTGAACTTTAGCGGAAATTGCATTACTGTATTAATTGTTTTAATGAAGCTTTCAAAGAAGAAGAAGATACTCCAGAAAGTTTGAGACTCCTGCAGATTCTGGAAAGAGTGAATTTCAAATAGTTCCTCAAAAAGAAGAGTACACTGTGGAGGTGGCAAGCTTTCTGGTGGGAGAATATTTCCCGCGTTGCCTAACATGCCAGTGAAACAGTGAAACTTTGGCAGAGATCTCTCTGTATGCAACGTTAAATATTATGCTGGAAAATACTAGCATGTGTTGTCAATTAGTGATTACAGGAGAAATGCTGATGAAATAGTCTGCCAGAAAGGATGAAAAATAGAAAGTGATATCATCTTGTTTACAGGGAGATTCAGTGGGACACAGGCTTGCAGAGGGTTCAAAGGCACATACATGCACAGATTTTCCCTGAAGCTGCCTTACAGCTGCTTTTTTTTTTTTTGTTCTCGTTGAAGAATGTCCTGCTGAAATGGAGCAGAGTTGGTGACACCTTTGGATTCATCTCACTTAATGATTTAAGCAGTGTGTACGTGAAGCTGGTCATCTGGTTTCTGTCCGTAGGCAATGAACAATGACAGGCTCAGCCTGAGAGGGCTTTACCGCACCTCAGACTGATGTTAAGGCAAGGTGATACTAATCCCCCCAGCTTTCCTGTTTTTTTTTGGCTAACCTTCTGACTGTCCTGTGGGACTGTTTTTGTGCAACAGGAGTCTGCATCCCCCTAACGATTAGCATTTCATAGAATCATAGAATCATGGAATGGTTTAGGTTGGGAGGGACCTTAAAGATCATCTAGTTCCAACCAGGGCATGCATTTCAGAGCGTGCTAGCTTTTTCTTAATTTCCATTCAGTGAAAACCTTTGGTTGGGCCATTTCCCTGATCTGTCTTCTTCCTTCTGTTCCTTATTTTATTTGCCCTAGTCCCTAGGGAGAATATATTAGTTTACATCAGTTTTTCGCCTTTGTTTCTGTCTCTTTGTAAATTATTGTGCTAGGTCATGCGTTGCTCTGAAGAGCTTGTAGCACATCCTAAATGTTGCACAACTGGGACCAGAAATGTCCAAGGTGGAGGACAGCATGCAAAAGCTGAAAGCTAATATAAGCTGCCAATTTCTGTGCTTGTGTCTTGTTGCTAGAAGTTAATATATTTAGTATATGATAGGAAAGTCTGTGAAAGGTCAGCGAGTAGAGGATGCATGAAAAATGAAGAAGAAATGGAAATCCAAAATATTTACTGAGGNCGCCTCCCCTCCCCCCCCCCCAAATAAGTTTAATAACCTAGATTAAATTTGCCTTTCCTTGTAATTTAGCAGAAGGGACTGTGGTGCCTTAACGCTTCCACAGCACAGGGCAGAGAAAATCATGAAGCCGAAGTGGGTTAATGTGAGTGGTGGCAGAGGCTGAGCAATGGAATGAAGGGACTCAGTTGTGTGACCATGAGTGACCTCCCTGCTTCTTTCCTTTAAAAGTTCTGACTCCTGGTTGTGTGGTCTTGTGACTTCCTCAAATGGATGATAATTTTTGTGTGGCAGTAGATAAGAATATGAGAGATGGGTATTGTCAAATAAAATTTATCTAACTGAATTTGGTGCAGTGCTTACTTCAGGTTAAACAAAAAGTGAAGCCATCCTGAAGAACTATGTTTTCTTTCTGTAATACTATTAAATTAAACATTCTGTGTATGTCCTATGTATTTCAGAAATATTTTAAGAGAGTTTGAAGAAGTCCAGTGGCATTTTCTATGTATTCCTACTTGTAAAAACAACAGCATTAAGCTGAATGAATAGTGAAGGGGGGAAAAAATGAAACAACATCATCACTTTTCAATAATCCATTACTGTCATTTCATTAATCAGATGCATCAGTTGAGAAATGTTAACTGGCCAGTTGTCTGGTCTTCTGTTCTAACCTTGTCATGTAGATACTGAAGAAGATAGAAGCGAAGCAATGGACAAAGCACATGTCAACATAATGCTTAGGCTTCAACACCATGGATATTTTTTTTTTTAATATTATATATTTATACAAAAGCTGATCTTAGAAATTGGATAGACGTCTTGGAAAAAATGAACCAGTTCTATTTTTATGCACTATAAATAGGTTGGACTAGCTTATGAGTCATAGCAAATAAATTAATGACCCTTTTCGTTGATAAAACATAAAGAAGATGTACTACTAATAACTCAGCAAATAAACAGAAGTGGTTTTGGAGAGCATATGATGAAAAGTAAGAAAAACCCTCATATGTGGAGGTTCAGCAACTAGAGATTTTTTTCACTTAATAGCATCATCATCACGTGTTTGTTGTTTTGTTTTATTTTTTTTTCCTCCCAATTCTCTCTAATTTATGTCTCCCTTTTACTACATTGTTTATCTCTGCCCTTGTGCTCACTGTCCTCATCCACTCATTCCTGGTGTCCCTTCCTCACCCACTCCTCTGTTTCTTTTTCCTTCACCACTTCTCAAGAGCTGCACTGCAACATCAATGGATGAAACACAGTTGCATAAAAGTCATTCTTAGTATCTTTTTTCCCCAAGGAGAACAACTGACCTTTCATTTAGAGATGTCTGTCTTAGTTGCTGGTCTGCTACTGTTCTGTAGTACGGATATATTTCTTTCCAAGCACTAATGACAGTAGCAAGTGGCAACATTCAGCAGAAGGTCCCGGAGGTCAGGAGGCAGTGAGCTGGGGAGGGAGGGACAGCCTGTGCCGCAGCTGCGCTTGGCCAGGGGACGGCAGCCTCGGGAACCGAGCAGGAGCATAGGGATGCTCCTTTACGTGCAGTGGCACGGGAGATGTGCCACCTGTCTATCGGCAGCTCCAGCCAACGTCAGGGCTGGGGGGATCTCTGCTGGGCAGAGGATTCGCTTCTACACCCCGTTATCCTGCAGCCTGATCCTCGTCTGCTAGGAAACTCACTGAAGGTAGGTTTGGTTTAAAATGCTCGAAGTTCACTAAATGGCTGCTGCAGCGAGACGTGTACTGTGGGTAGCAGACGTGCCTTTTGCCATCATTCAGTGACACTGCAGCCGTTCAATTCTCTTCTTTCCTTTTGCATAAAGGAGGGGAGATTTCAGTGCCTCGGGGATGAACGTGAACATTTCTCTGTCTTATCCTTATTGATTCCCTGTTATAACTTGTAGCATAATAGTGATAATAGCTTGAGCGCACTGTTTTTCTCAGCAATATGCCATGCGATAAACTACTGGTCCTTTTGTCTCTTAATTTGGCCTGTTGGCAGCCACAGTAAGGCTTTTTACAAGCACAGTGATAGCTTTATTACTTTATTCAATTAAAACAGCAGACAACCTGAATGAAGGATAGAGGTACAAATGTAGTTCATATCTGATGCCCAGAAAATCTGGTGCCCGGAACTGGATATTGATTCTCACACACACAGCGTCAGCTTTGGGTCTGTCCTTGGTCATTCCAGCCCTTGTGACTAAGGAGGAAACCCAGACATTTAACTTAGGCTGGACAGATAGCTTCAGATGGCTTATCCCAGCCAGTGAGCCCATTTCTCCTTGACTGCAAGGGACTGCATTTGCTTATATCCCATGTAATTTTGGACTACCTTGATGATGCATTGCCACCAGCGTAAGTATAGAGCTCAGGATAGGTGGGAAAGCGTGCCCAAGGAGCTTTCGTACTTCATTCATCCTAAGCTTTGTCCTGCTGCACCTGTACTGTTACAGGTATCCAGATTTAGGTAGTTTAAAGATAATGCAGTGGTTTCCACAAGCTGTCGTTGCTCCAGATGATGGTATAGTCACGTCTGCATTCTTTGATCTCAGAGATGAGATCCATCTGGAAGATACTGCATATATAATATCTCATTGCTGGAAGTTTGTGACACCTGGCTTGTACCCATGTAAACTTAATATTGTGTCTTTGAAGCTAGTACTGTGTAAAAGCTGAGTAGAATTGGCTATGTCATCAGTTATTCCATCTCACCCTCAAGGCTGTACTGTTTTAATACGGTATTTTAATAGAGATTTTTTTTTTTTTAAAGTGTCAGGTTGCTGTGCTAGAAGCTGTAACAGCCACCTCTTTGTACAAATTCCTGAAGAAGTAGGGGTTTTAATAAAAATGTTTCATTTGGCTTTGCTAAATGAGACTATTTGATGGTATGTAGCATATTTCATGTTTCAGACGCATATAACATTAGCTAATTAGTTGCCCTCAAACTGCTTGCAAGTTGGTGACTGCAGAAAGAGAACCGGGGACAAATGCCTTGCCCAGGGCCATGAAGGGAGTCAGTGCCTAATACAAAGTAGTTCCTGGCTTGCCTTGCACGCAGAGAGGCTCGTTCCAGTTGTGCAAAGACTGCAATAACACAAGGGACAGACCAGAGGAAATCTGGAGACATTTTCTCTGCTACGCTCTTCCAGCTTTCAGTAATCAATACTATAGAGATTTGCTGAGCCATAGTTTGCATCCAAACCATCATATTTTACAGCTTGTGATGAATCCATCCTCTACAAATGTCTAATCCTTTTTCTGAACTCATTTAAACCGTTAGCCTCTTCCATGTCTTGTAACAGTGAGCTCCACGAGGTAATTACAAGCTGTATGGAAACTATTTGATTGTGCTGTCTGTAAACGTGCTGCTTGTAGTCCACAATACCCCTTTTCTTCACTGTAACGCGACTTCCATCCCGTGCCTGTGCAGAGGGTTCGAGGTGTCGGAGAGCGGGGCTGGCAGTGCCGGGTCATGCTTGCACCCGTGGTGACCGTCCTTCTGCCTCTCCTGAGCCAAACGGCACACGAAAGGAGTGACTGGCTGCTCTACTTGAGCTTCCCTGGCTGTAGGAAAGTGAAGGAATATCCTTTTCATTTTAACCTCAACCCAGCCATTTCTTGGCCTGCTTTCTTTTGGCAGAAAAAGCTGTCAGTGGCACTTTTGCTGACTTTCTGGAAAGAGACTGTGTATTCAATGAAGTGTCTGACCTTCCCCGCAACCTCTGTGTTCCAAACGTGCTGTACCCTTTTCAGCCTAGGAATGGAAAAGCATTTAATCCTTAAAACCATCAGACGGTTATTTCAGTCAGTTTTAATTAAACCTCCTAAACCTACTTACTCTTGCTAATTAACAAAGAGAAAATTAAAGTCACATATAAACGATCTTTAATACGCAACCAATTGTACTTTTTAGGGTGGATAGCGATAGTACATAAGATGAGGATTAATGTCCGTTGAGATCTGAATGGTTTCTATTGTTTCTTTTTAATACCAGATTATGGTGTGTGTGTGTTTGGTATTGTGTTTTAGCGCTGGACCGGTTTCTTTCCCGTAGCCTCCATGAGAGAAAGAAGCAGGGAGGAGACTGCATTCTTTGTTAAACCCGCTGTGACTTTGGTGGATCCTGCAGAGCTGGTGCAGGTCCTCCTGCCTTAGCGAGTCCCTCCAGCAGGAGAGGGACCTTGCAAGTGTAGCAGCATCATCTCTGCAGGACAGTGTCTTCCCAGGTCTGCCAGCATTACTCCAAATTACTCAAGAGCACTAAAAGCAAGTTTTCAAGGGCTTTCCTTGTTGTTCACTTTCTAGGCGGGGTTCCCTTTTGTCTGAGGATGACATTTTTCCCGATTCCTCTTGATTGTTCATTGGAGACCTTCCCCCATGCCTTCCCACAGCAGCTATACACAATAGCGTGTCTGTGCAGCTCAGCTCGTGCTTTTCTCTCCTCCTTACAGAAATCGGAGGGGAGGTGGCAGGTGCTTCATCTCTTTACTGTGCCGGGCAGCTAGCCAGCCAGTCGTGGAGAACGTTTCACCTTTTGAAAGGATCTAACAGAGGAGGGAAAAATGTCATCGTGAGACCTTTCAAGTGTTTTTGGGCCACCACTGGGCTAACAGGCGAGGATCTCAAATAAATTCTAGAGGCATAAAATGCCTGCTGAAAACTCACGTAACTTTTAATAGAAGATTAAAAAAAAAAAAAGTGGTATTTGGAACATGCTCTACACTAAAAAGCTGCATACCTGTTGTAATTTATATGTGATAGGTCAAAACACTCACAGTAAGTTTAGCAACGTCTAGTAAATCCTATGGCTTTTTAAAGTAATTCCTCTTGAACTCCTAACACTTCTATAAATCGAGGTGTGGAATACCTGGTCTGTGGGATTGCTCTGCTACAGTCTGGGTTGCTTTGTAGTGTTTTTGTTACGGGGCACTGATCATCCATGATGCTATCTCACGGCATCTCCCCCAGTTACTTTTTCCCTACCCCAAAGAGTAAATTCTGCCTTAAGGTGATGATACTTAATGAGATAATTGATGATCTTGCACTAGAGCTTGGCCTTGGGAGATACTGCTTTGTCAAGCTCCCAGCTGGGAGGAGCAGCTTGGGTGTTGGCAAGGGATGGCTCCACACCCACCAGAAGTAGCTACAAAGGCCCAGGAATGTTGTTTGTGTCTGAAAAAATCCTTGTGCTCAAGACACGCAGGGCCACCCTGGAAGAAGTGAACAAGACAAACAAAACAGCCTACTCCTGCTTCGCCTCGGGAAGCCAAGGTGCTTCAGGGGCTGCTGTTTCCTTACTGAGGACCTGGGAATCCATTGAGGTTCCTCGACTTCAGACTGTCTGCGACACGTAGCTAGCGCTGCAGCCGTGGTGATGCCCGAGCTCAGAAGAGCAGTGAGGAGCTCCGTATTGGGTACCCCCCAGTGCGGGGTACCGATCCCCTACGGAGGCAGCGTGGGGAGGCAGGGAAGAGTTGGGACTGCCTAAGGTGCCCAGTTTTGGGGTTGTGACCGTCTCTCCGGACTGGGAGCTGGGGGTGTGTGCGATGAATGGCTCATCCTCTTCCTGACCACCAAAAGTGAGGTGGGCACCCGAGTGTGCGGGGGGTGGTGGGGTGCCTGGGCACCTCTCCTCTCCTCTGCAGCACCTCAGGAGCAAGCAAAGTCTCGCTGTAGTCATATGCTGTGGAGTAAAGCCTCTTGTTTTACTTTTTTGGCATGAAGCATTGAAGTACAGAAGGTTGTTTATACAGGTAAGGCCCTGAATAGTTTCCATTTTGAGCTAGTGGAAGTAAAGCACGCCAGCATTGTTTGAGCACCACCGATAACAGTAACTCTTGCTGCTGTTTCTTTCCCTGCAGTATTGAAGGAGTTGGGATTTTCTAGTGCCAAACCATGCAATTCAGACAGACTTTCTGTCTGTCACAACAGTAACCTTTTTCTTGTGCCCGAACGATGTTTGACATGACCAAACCTCATTTATATATTGAAATTTTTATGAAGCGGCATCTTTGATGAAAACCGTTTTGAGTGTGTCCAGACACTGAATCGCTGGAGATAGTGGCCAGGCACTCCAGCGAGGGGGTCTGCCAGCCCTTCGTTTCCAGCACAACCTTCAGAGAAATGCTGGTGCAGCGGGTGAAACGCATCTCTGTTGGAGGAGAAGCGCCCAGGAGGCTGTTCGCTGCATCGCAGCATTCAAAGCTTCCCCAGTGATGGTACTTTATCTCTCTTGTGCAGTAATACAGCAGAACTAAAAAATGACTGCATAACTGAGTGTCAGGTGAATCTTTTTTTTTTTTTTTTTTTTTTTTTTTTTTTGNTTTTTTTTTCTGGATACAAATTAAGCAGCATAAATTTGTCTTCTCAGAGTAATAAAGGACCTGTGGTATTTTAAATTCACAGCTTGAAGAATTTTAACAGAAAGCAAATATTGCAGTAACCTGATCTCTAAAAGAGGAATCCTTCACATTGCCTTTCCTCATTTTCTTCTTTTTTACCTAGGGTTATTTTTTCTTAATTGCAGTGATCATGTACAGATCTGAATCTGCTTCTAAGACAGCAGTGAAGCAGTCTTGAATGCCTCCTCCTGCCTTTTTTCCTGTTGATTTTAGTACTAACTTTTCAGTCGATTTCAGTTAACTATATGGCATTTTCTGTGATTAGAAGTGCCCTCCAAACCTCAGCTCGATCGCTTTTCTTGCATGGCTGCACGGAAGGTAGGGAAACATTGCTCCCATCGCTTCACAAAGAAAAATCAAGGTAAAAAGTCTCCTGGCCAATGTGCAGGTCATAGAGAGCCTGTGACTTTTCTAGAGTTCAGGTCGGTGGCAGAGCAGGGCTTTGATGGCAGGAGTACTACATTTCTCTTGAGCATGAGGTCCACACAGCGGACTCTTGTCTTACACTTTGCAATAGCTAAGCCTGCTCCTCATGTATTTGCAGTGCGGAGCTGTGGCCTCTGTCCCTTCCCAGGGCTCCATCGGTCAAGCGCGCTTGATCCGTGGTCTCTGCCCCTAGCTCTCCCTGCTCGAGGATTGCGGAGAGCGGCCGTAGGGTTGTGCCGCAGTTGCCCTCTCTTCATACAGGGCACCTTCCCCAGCAGCGGTTTCGCTCTATGGGCAAAGCCCTCCCCTTCTGCAAGCTGTCAAGTGGCAACTTGCAATTAGCATCTTTTTTATGACCCAGAAACACCAGGTTTGCTCAGATCCTTGATCTATACCTTTTCATAAAGCAAACAAGCAGAAAAGAGTGATGCAGCTCTCCCTGGACAATAATAATTTTCTCCTACTTTTTCAAGTCCCAACTTTTCAGATTAACTGAGAAGTGTTCCAAAGCAGCATTCTTAAAATGTGGTTAAAGAGCCAGAACTACCTTATGTACGTGGAATATGCTTTGCCTTTAGATATTTTTTTCTGCAAGTTTTATCATTTAAAACAAAATTATTAATTAAACAAAAGAGCTTTGTAATTAATGACTCGATCTGTTTCTTTCTGATAACTGCCTTCAAGATTTCGGAACTGCAGTGCTCATCCTCTCACCCTGTGCTTTTATTTATAAGAAGAAATTAGAAAGCAAGTTGTCTCTGAAGCTTTTTGGTTTGGTTATTTCCCTCAACTCTTAGTTGGTTTCAACTTGGAATGAATTATTCAGTGAACCAAAAATATTTAAATAAACTGTCAAGAAAGATACATTATCTCTGTATTTGCAGAAGAGACTAGTGCTGTCAGGATCTGCTTTAGCACTTCTTATTCTAGGTGCTTAACCACTGTCCTCCATTTAACTTGTTACTAATAAACCACTTTAGATACCTGACTTGTTTTAAAACTTTGACAACAAGCAGGTACTGTTTCAATTACTCAGTATAACTAAAACAGTATTAATATTATATGTTTTAATAGATATAATTGTTTTCAATTTGACTCTAAATAGCTTTATTAGATACAAATACATCCAAATGCGGTGGCATTATTTAAACAAACAATGGTTGGGTTCTATTTGGCCCTTTCTTAAGTGATCCTTACTCACCTGTAGTTGGCCAAGAGGTGTCCTGGAGAGCCAAGGTCCATCAGTTTCTAGTTCTTAGACCACAGAGAGCTGAAGCCTGTGCAGAGGCATTAGATCCCAAAGCACCCATTCAGTTGCCAGTGATCTTTTTTCTATGTTAGTCTTTTTTATTTGGGTCTGGTCTTCATTGGAGACTTTCCTAGGGTGAGATTAGGGGGCAGTAGATAGAAATCACGTGTTCTTGGCTGTCTGCCCCGTGCGTGTCCACGTTACCATCTCCTGCATTATTTGCAGTATCCACAACAAACTTCAGCCAACGTTTATGAGGCTTTAAAATTGTTCTGTTTCAGGGATTCTGTAGCAACTCCAGTTTACTTTTTCTTACAGCACATGAAAACTACTCCTCTGAAACTGTATGTATTCTACAAAGCCGTCTGCAGGGTAGTGCTCTTTAGCCTTTCTTCCTCATTCTTGGGCATGGAGAAGAGGGTTTCTCTGTCTTGTGCTCTACACTCTGGATGTCCCCATGTCTTCTGACGTTTCATCCTCTTTTGTTTTATAGGTACTATGTAGCATTCTTCTGCAATACATCGCTGGGGATCCCAGATGTTCATCAGAAACTCTGTGTTAGAGTCCCTGCAAAAGAGCTGAGCTGGGAAAACAATAGTTGAATAAGTTTGATGGATTGAGCAAACATTTAATGAGGATCAAGGGAGCAGAGGAGCGAGGCTATAAGGAGCTCCTAAAGTACTGCGTTTCCCCTCTGGCTCTCATCTCCATCGCTTTGCTTGGTACGAAAGAGCTGAAGCCAGCTGCCTTCTAGCATTTGAATGCAGCAAGTTATCGCAGCTGATTCTCATTCCTGGCACAGTCTGCGTATGCTCTCATGTCAGCATAGAAGTGCCACAAACACGCTGCAGTGGGGCAAGGAGAGCAATCCCCTAACACAGGAGTGACAAGGGCCAGGAATTCAGTAGCTTTGTCACACCCCCCACCACAGACCCCACCGTGAAATTCAGAGTGCGACCTCCCCTTCACTGCTACAGGAATTCCTGACCTCAGCTGTAGCCAGGGATTGCCCTGAGCTGATGCAGACCATTTTTATTTTAGCTGTGTTTTGGCAGCCGTTTTGCTCCTTGCAATTGTCTTGAACTTGTGTAGGAAAGAAGTTATGTGAAAAATGGCTCACTGTGGTGGGAATTTACATCATCCACCTTTATTCATTTAAAAGTAAACGCATCCCATTCTAAGATGCACGGAGAGGCAACTCCTTTGCAGGGCAGCCTGGCATCGCTGGCTACAGAAAAAGCCTTGAGGTGACAGAGATACCTCTGCTTTAGATCACTACACTTGGATGAACTCCAGCTTGGGTAACATAACATGTATTTATTTCTTACTTCGGAGGAGAGAGGAGAGAAAATTCCCTGTGTGGGTTCGAGCTGGTACCTGTCTTGGACTCAAAGTGGCAAGAGAGGGCAGGAGTGGTCTGTCCTCCTCTGGGAGAGTTTTGGGTCAGGGTAGTTGCGTGACACAAACAAGACAGTTCAGTCTTTCTCATCAGAAAGTATCAGCAACCCAGGAAGTGTCAGCTTTGCCTTCTTTTTCTGCAATTTGTTACTTAGAAATCCTGGATCTTTGCAAAAGCCTGCATTCCTCTCTGTCGCCGTGTTGATTTCATTGTGGCTTTTCTTGTTGAGCAACTTTATTGATGATCTTTCTGTTTCCAAACCTATGAGCAAACAGCGGCCAAAATATCTGTGTCAAATCTTGTTTAGTCACAGAACTGCCAACTTTCTCGTCCTGGTTGCTCTGGAAGCTCCAACCTTTCCACCTCTGTCATACGTCCCAGCCATCACCCCTGCTGCTGAGGTCTCTGCTGGGGTCTGTGCCAGACCCGAGCCTCACTGGGGGCTGGCAGCTTCTCCTCTGACACATGGAGCCAATCTCTGCCTCCAGACTCAAGCCCAGCGAGACCGAAAATGAGGAGAGCTCAGCTCAAGGGCAGGGGGTGAATTTCCTTTGGCCTGGAGGAGGCTTTTGGGGATTTTTTTTTTTTTTAACGTGCAGCATACCGCTTGCACGTTTCCATCCCTGGATGATACTGGATAGTCGCAGCGAGTGAAACTGCAGAAGTGGCCAGATTTACAAGAAGCCTGTCAAAAGCAAAACAGTATTGAGTTGTGGTACTTTGCCAAAACACGTTAGGCACAGATTTTATAAAGCCTTCTTGTCTGCTAAACCAATATAAAAGATGAAAGTGGGGGTGACCACAAGGTCAGGCACCAGGCTGGAGGTTCACTCCAGCTGAGAGGCAGCAATTACAGCCTGTCTGTAGGCAGAAAGGACTGCCAGACCATTCAAAAGCTTTATGAACAACCACAGCTTGTTCTCAGAAGAATATATGTTACAACTCTTGTTTATTTTTTATTACGTTCATGAAGTGAGAGATTCTTCACATCTCGGTGAATAGTTGGAGCAAATAGAGTGTCTTTGGTTTTTCCTCTCGCTTAAATACATAGAGCTAAATATGTAGATATTCAGATATACGAAAATTGGCACTGATGCAAGGCACTTTCCAGACCTCTAACAGGGCTCGCACAGCCTGAGTCAGCTGGGCTAGCTGTGCTAGTCTTACGGGCCTCTTCTTTCCCATTTGGGGTCAAGTAAGGGACCTTTGTGCATATGAACAACTCCTACTGTAAGGGAGTGGCCTCACTGACATCATGTGAGCTAAGGTTATTTGGAGGAAACAACAGAGGAGGCTGCAGGATTGCGTTGGTGCCATTGACATCCATTACCTACAGTACAAAAATAGAGGTGTCGGCAGCTGAGTGGGTCAGGTGGGTCACAGTCCGTTGTTCAGACATTTTTCATATTAGCAGTTGGAAGAGGAAACAGATTGCAGAAAGGAGACACAGTAAAGGGATTTTGGATAAGCAGGGAAGGATGAAACTCACTTGAGGTATAAGGGTCAGTTTTGAGGACCGTGCACACCCTTTTCATTGAGTGACCGTTGTACTCCACCTCCCTCTGTGGCTTTTCTTATGTAGTTATGGAGATGCTGCTGAATGACTTGTGTTTCTAAGAAGTCAGAGCTGCAGCTGTTCCCATAGGGCTGGTCTGTTCCCCATGGCCCAGTGACAGCCCTGGGACACCCACCACCTAGCCCTAGGTGGCTGCTGTGCTTTGGGGTTCCTTAGTGATGGGTGCCAGATCCGTCTCCTGGTCAGACAGGGATCCATCTGGCTCTGCAGATTTTAAAGTTAAGCATCTAAGCTAGGGAATGTCACTCTGTTCTTCAAAAAGGGCAAGAAGGCAGACCCAGGAAACAACAGGCCAGTCAGCCTCACCTCCATCCCTGGAAAGATGATGGAACAACTCATTCTAGGTGTCATCTCAAAACATCTGGAGGAAAAGAAGGTTATTAGAAGCAGTCAACATGGATTCACCAAGGACAGGTCACATCTGACTAACCTGATAGTCTCCTATGATGGCATGACTGGATGGGTGGATGAAGGGAGGGCAGTGGCTGTTGTCTACAAGCCTTCAGCAAGGCTTTCGACACTGTCTCCCACATCGTCCTCACAGGCAAACTTAGGAAGTGTGGGTTAGATGAATGGACAGTGGGGTGGGCTGAACAGTGGCTGACAGAGAGAGCTCCAGAGGGTTGTGGTTAGTGGTGCAGAGTCGAGTTGGAGGTATGTAACAAATGGTGTTCATCCGGGGTCAGTACTGGGCCCAGTCCTGTTCAGTATATTCATCAATGACCTGGATGAAGGGATAGAGTGTACCGTCAGCAAGTTTGCTGATGACACAAAACTGGGAGAGGTGACTGACACGCTGGAAGGCTGTGCCGCCATACAGTGTGACCTGAACAGGCTGGAGAGTTGGGTGGACAGGAAACTAATGAAATTCAACACGGGCAAGCGTAGGGTCCTGCACCTGGGGAGTAATAACCCCATGCATCAGTACAGGTTAGGGGCTGAGCTGCTGGAGAGCAGCTGTGTGGAAAGGGACCTGGGAGTCCTGGTGGACAANTGAGGCCACATCTGGAGTATTGTGTCCCATTCTGGGCTCCCCATTTCGAGAAGGACAGAGAACTGCTGGAGAGGGTCCAGCAAAGGGCTACAAAGATGCTTCGGGGATTGAAGCATCTTTCTTATGAGGAAAGGCTGAGGCACTTGGGTCTTTTTAGTCTGGAGAAGAGAAGACTGAGGGGGGATCTTATCAATGCTTATAAATACTTAAAGGGAGGGTGCCAGGTGGATGGGACCAGTCTTTTTTCAGTGCTGCTCAGTGATAGGACAAGAGGTAACGGGCACAAACTGGAACACAGGAAGTTCCATCTAAACATGAGGAGGGATTTTCCTTTGAGGGTGGCAGAGCACTGGAACAGGCTGCCCAGGGAGGTTGTGGAGTCTCCTTCTCTGGAGACATTCAAAACCCGCCTGGACACCATCCTATGCAACCTGCTGTAGTTGACCCTGCTCTGGCAGGGGGGTTGGAGTAGATAATCTCCAGAGGTCCCTTCAACCTCTACCATTCTGCGATTCTGTGATTCCTCCGCAGTCAATAGAAGGAGCTGCCCACCTTCGTAGGGTGGTTCATCCCATCCTACAGGTGGTATCTCTGGTAGGTGGTGTGGGCCATCCACTGGGTTCTTCTGGTGCTCTGGTGACAGCAAGGGAAGCTTTAACTTGATTTCACAGGACGAAGGTTGAGCCTAGATTCTCTGTGAAATGGCAATAATAAAACTGGGTTCTGGCAAGGGTGTGAGAGTATGGCAGTGTGGCTGGTGTAGAGCAATGATTTATATACTTCCTTGCACAGAGAGAAAACAAAGAACAGTCATATTTAAGAGCTGCCGGTTCCAGAGGTAGATAAACAGGTTTCCTTTGCATTTCATCAAGTAGTAAGTGAACTAATGTTAAATATATTCAGTTTTCTTTCCTTTTTTGAACCTCGGTAAGATTTTCATTGTTTAAGCTATTAAATTCTTAAATGGTTTTATTTGTAATTTAGTTTGTTAATAGGGATAGGGAGAGATGTTACCATTCAGTTTTGTTTGCTTCAGGGTTTTTTTGTCCCATTTTTACATAGGAAATATTTGTAAGTGCCTTACTATTTTTGTAGTAAAAGTTAATGTCACTATAATGGTTAGCTGTGCTCAAGAAGAAATTGCATGTACTGTGCAAAATTGTTATTCTGAAGCAAAAGCTCAGGGTACTTAGTACCTAATTTGTGGAATTTACACATTTAGAAGGCAGTTTATTTACATAATATTTTATGAAAAGAAATATTTCCCATTTGTTGGGAAAAAAAACCCTAACTTGTTTTTATCATGAGGAAAAGAGGAGTTAAAGCTTATAAATATACACTGATCTTCTTTTGAAGGCGAAGCTGTATTAGACATAGGGTAGTAAAAATTGATTCTTATTGGAGCCTGCAGTTCTATAGCTGCATGTAAAAACGTGTGCTAGAACTGTGTCACTGCCCGAGTAGAGGCATCCCCCTGCCCCATGATGGATGAACCTCGTCTCTTCCTGCCCCATCCTGTCCCTCAGCCCCATAAACGCAGTGCACTAACACAGTGGATTTTCAAAGGCATTGTGATCGTACGAAAATTCTAAATGTTTGAAATATTTGAAATATCTGCATTATATTATAGTGGAAATAACTTGCTGTTATTATTATTAACTTGGTGTTATAACCGAGACTCTGCCAGTGTCTCCTCTGCAAGAGTGTTTTGTTTTACATTCCCGAACACATGCCAGACTTCAACCACAATACATTTTTCTTTCATCCTTAACATATAACTGTGCTATTCAAATATGTGCTTTTTTTTTTAATGAGATAGCTTTTACCATAGCTTTTGATACTTGAGACAAAGTACCCATCTCAGTCAGCATTTAGGCCATAGACTGTAACTGAGGTGAGACCTTTTTGTTCTCTCGTAGTGTAGATTCAGTCATTATAAGGCGAAAGATGCCAGACATAGACTGGAAATCAAAATATGGTTCCATATTAACTTCCTGTGAGTTCTTTCTCCTTCCTCATCAAAAACCTTGGGAGGCATGAATTCATGATATGAGTTCCTCTTTGTTGTCTTAAACTGATAATTATGGGGGGATCAGGCCAGCACTAGTTCTGTAATAATAGTTTGCTGTTAAGTCCTATGCAGATGGCAAATAAAAGCCCAGAGGATGTTTGAAGGTGGTAAATATTAGGTCTGAATAAGAAGAGTGGAAGAAGAGTCTGATGGCTGCTTGGAAAAGAACATTTTAAACCCCTACTTCCCCTACAACTTCCATTGCAATGCTTATTGACCAGTTCTCTGTACAATGTTAACAATGAGCGGTATTTCGGGGGCTGTTGGAGGATTGTCTTCTCTCATTAGTGTAAAACAATACCATCTGATGTGGTAACATTCCTCTTGTAGCACAGACCTGAATCTTCTGTTGCAATAACACTCCCTTGCCTTACAGGAGTTTAGTGAGGTTACATGTGGTAAAGATTTTACAATACTGTGGTAGTGCTGGGCACAGGAATACCATGGATACGTCCTTACAAAAACCTATTGGGACTGAGATTTCAGGTCGGGATGTTCTTGTTCAGTTGTTGCTCTTACATGGAATATGTTCCTGCACAGATAGCGCTATAAAATGCATTAAATGCATAATTTGATATTCAGTTTTTTGGTGCATTTGGAGATGGTGGGATTTTGTCCTTTGAAGTAGTTCAGTCCGTCTGCGTTGTACAGCAAGTGGCTTGGAGGCAGTCATATCCCTGGGTTAGGATTGTCTTATTTTTTCTCATTCTTAATTTACTAAAAGGGATTTTGTATAGATCAACTTACTCAGAAAGTGGTGGGGGATTTTCTGAATATCCATAGTCATTTTTTTAACGGCCAGTGGTGTGTACCCACTAACACGGTTTCTTTCCTCTGGGGAAGGGTGTTTTTGTCTTCGCTGAGAGTATGTGGCACTGCTGGTTCAAAGGCAGGGTGAGCCAAAACTCTCAGACCATGCTCCTATCCTTTACCCAGTCATTTAGAAAACCTCATCAGGGATAAGTTTCTTAGGATTGAATTAATAGAAAATGTCATCCAGTTTGGCTTGTACGAAGCCTCAGATGAAGCGAATATTTTCTGGCCTGTTCTTACTTTTTCCTGCCAAAATATCTGCTGAATCCACTGAAATTAGGCTATTTACCAGGCTACCATGCTTTCTTTGATGTCAGATCTTCTAAAGAGAAAGTTAAGGTTTATTTTCCTGTAGTTTTGTATAATGACCTAACTACAGCAATCCTTTAAAAACAAATACTGTCTTTGGTGTCAAAAGTAAAGGTACATTTTAGGTTGAGATAATCTCAGTGCCTGACCTGTGGTGTATTGTTGCTATGTAACAGAATGCATTGCAACAGGTCCAGACTGGTTTTATGCCATCAGAGTAACATGACTGATATATTTATCCGCAAGGTTTTGGTGTGAACTGAGCAAATTATAGTAGAAGGTCATGAAATTCAGAAGCTCTAAGTTAGGTTTCTGTTTGAAGCTTGAGAGTAGATGAAGCAGTTCAAGCAAGCAAAAGCATTCCTGTGTTGTAGTTTGTCATGTCATTGATCTTAGTTTAGTTGGTAATTGCTTTTAATGCACTGAAGATTCCCTCATTTTTTTCTTCAGTCTCATATAATGCTCAATATTACGGTGTTCATCACCCAAAATTTCACTGATATTCTTGTGGGGCATCGTAGCTGAGCATCATATTGAACAAGTATATAATTTCCTCATTGATGATGTTTTTTAGAAGGTGAAACTGTTACGTGAAATTCAGATAATTCAGTTTTCTCCGATCACAATCCCAAAATATTTAGCAATTTTAAAAATGTCTTGAAACCAATAGATATTACAGCTTTTATTCCAGAAGCAGCCTTTGCAATGTTAAAGGGACAATGCCAGCTTAAAGTTTCTGTTTCAGTAAGGTCGTTCGCCTTTTGCTGCTGGTAGCAATACACATTTTAATCCTGCAGGAACGTGGTTTGTAAGTTGGTTACATTCTGCAAATGTACTGAGACTGAAAGAATCAAAGAAAAGGATCAGTCCTCAGTCACAGATCCGGCCTCAGGTTCCTGCACAGGAGAATAACGTTGCTGTGCTCGTGTTCCTGATACAATAGAGAGAAGGTTAATAGGGTGCAAAATTTCTCAATAAGAAAAAGTAAAAGCTGTTTTGCTGAAGTGTGTGAAACAAGCTGACATGAAAACGTACCCAGGTTTTATTAGACCTACTCAACTTCAAATACACCTACAAACAGACCTTCCAGTTTTACTACAGCAAGTGAGTGCTTCTGGGCTCTGATTTGTATACTACATGACATGTCTGGAGGAGTTACAAGCTCTTGAAATGTGAATGGTTTAGTCTTTGTTATGTGAGTATGTATTCAGGGGTGGAGGTAATGAAATTGCAGGTTGACCTTTTGATATAGCAGCCCTAGCAATTGCTGCTATAATAATCATCCTCCTTTCAATTCCATGGGAGAATGGAAATTACAGTTCTACAGATTGTTTCTAATTTTATGCATGAGCTTGTTTAGAGCCATCTATCACTGAAGAGCATGTTGTCTCCTCATTGTGGCTTTTAAACAGCCTGTAGCATGCCCACTGTACTTGATGGCGTGTGATGCTGGATGCAGCCTGACCAGCTCAAGCCATCGTCGCATGTGCATCCTTGCCTCAGCCAAGCTGAGTTGCTCCACTCCTCTGCCCACGACGAGAAGTGGTGGTGAACATTGCTGCTTTTCCCAGTGGAGATGAGTGATGGCCTGGTCCCAAGCACTGGCCACGTACGGAGCAGAGCTGTCTTCTGTAAGGATTGTTCCCTACCACCCTCTTAAAAGCACTGTGGTGACCTGAAATTAATTAGCTGTTGCTGACATGATGTGGCTCTGTGTTGCTCAAAGGCACAATGGTACCTCTATGGTCACAGGTGTATTTGAGAATCGTTTCTGACCTGAAGCAGAGCTTAGGGCTGTGCCGTGACTGGGACTGTGCTATATGGAAACATGAAGGGAGAATCATTAATGCGATGGGGTCTGGGAGCAGCTGTGAGCAGATTTTGACAGAGGTCAGAGAGTCAGCCATGGGAGAGGACTTCCAGCAGAAGTTAGCGGCAGGATAGAAAAATAGTAATGAGTATTTTGTAAGACTGAAAATAACAGGAGTGGTGCTGCATTATGCTCAAAGCATAGCAATGCTGACATTACCATTTGCCTCACCTTGGAGGCATCAACCTGAATGATTATGGGCATTGAATCATAGAATCATAGAATGGTTTAGGTTGGAAGGGACCTTAAAGATGATCTAGTTCCAACCCCCCTGCCATGGGACACCTTTCATTAGACCAGGTTGCTCAAAGCCCCATCCAACCTGTCCTTGAACAGTTCAGGGATGGGGCTTCCACAGCTTCTCTGGGCAACCTGTTCCAGTATCTAAATCTCCCCTCATCCAATTTAAAACTGTTACCCCTCATCCTATTGCTACACTCCCTGATAAAGAGTCTCCCCCCATCTTTCCTATAGGCCCCCTTTAGGTACTGGAAGGCTGCTATAAGGTCTCCCCAGAGCCTTCTCTTCTCCAGGTTGAACAACCCCAACCCTCAGCCTGCCTTCATAGGAGGGGTGCTCCAGCCCTCTGATCATCTTCGTGGCCTTCCTCTGAATAATCTTTGTGCTCCTAGAATTGATCCCAGCGGATCCAGAAGATAGCACGTTCAGAGGATACTGGGAGAAAGGTTGCATTGCCAGCTATGCACGTTGCCAGTTTAAATACAGGCAAAAACTAGTTCATCGACTTCTGCACATTCTTTTTTTAAATTTCAGGTTATTTTTCTTCTCTCAGCTTCTCCCAGTGTTCATCTATCTCTAGATCTACCTTAGGACTCCTGAATTCAATAGTGCAGAATTGGGCTTTGGATCCCTGGTATGTAGTGAGTGTGTTTGTAACAGAGATGGACGTTGCTAGGAGGAATCCTTGGGAATAGCTCTTCCCGCACCCTAAAATCCCCAAAGCAAATTCATACCAAAAAAAAAAACCCTCAAAAGGAATGTGTAGAGGGACATACAGGAGCCAGAAGAGCTGAGTGAAATTTGTCTTCAGTGACATTAGTGGTAAAACTTTTTGGATTACCACGGAGCCAAGGTTGCAGCAATGGATTTCATTTCCATCACTGCCATTAGATGTGCTGCCAGTTCCCCCCATGTCACACCGTGACACTTTCCCATCGTGGTACAGTGCTGCAGGGGTCACTGGAAGGAAAATCCACACTAAATCCAGATACTTCCTTGGTTTACAAAGTTTTGTTTTATTGCCGGCTTATCATGGGGTAGAAGATGCGGGGAGGTTTCCCAGCTGTTTGCAGACACCTCCTGCCTGGACTCTCCCTTCCCTGACAGCTGAGGCTACATCACCCTCTCTGCCATACCGGTTGTACTGCCCAACGAGACAGATAGCCCCAAAGTGCTCAACATCTGCATTGTGTGGCACTGATTCCCCATCTGTCTAGCCTCTTGCAGCTTTTAGAGGTGGATAATTTCTCCCTGTGGTAGAAGATAGTCCCTGGAGCTGTAGATCCTAGGGGATTAGGGATGCTAATATGGGGCCACTAGCTGGAGAGGGTATTTACATCTCAGGCAGGCCTTCTGGTTTGGTATCAGAAATGCATGGGGTTTGGAGTGACTTTCCTGATATAACTTGTCTTCATTTATATTGTTCTAAGTTACTGTCCCTCAAAGTTTTTCAAGCAGCTGTTTATCATTGTGGAAATACATCTCCAGTTGAGAAGAGCAGATGGGCGCCTCACTTCAGACTCGGTAGGGAATTAGCTTTGTGAGCCTGCCTTGTAAGCAAGCTGGATTTAGGACCTGAAGTTTGCCTTTGTTTTGGAAACAGTGTTATGATGCATTCAGCCAGAGTAATACCCCGTCTAGGAGTGGTAGGGCTGGCACAGGAGTTTCTATACGTGGGTGCAGTTATGGTACAGTGAATGCGTAGAATCTGTGTGTCAGATACATTTTTCTCTGATTGTCAGTGTCCAACACATTCTGTCTTGAGTCAGTCAGGTTACTAACTACATTTTAATATAAATTCTGATTCCATGTCTCTTCTGTCTACAATTGCATATGTCTATGCATATAGGCATATTTCCTTATATCTGTGAAAAATTACATCATAATTTTGCATAGATAAAGAACATGATGAAATAAAATTAACCGGAAAATTTGACTTGAGAGGACAGGAGACTGCCAGTAAAAGTTATTAACAGTCTGTTGGTAGACAAAAAGTTAATGCCTCTTCTTCCTATTTATAGGATTCTTCCTATTTACAGGATTCAGTTAAAGCACTGGTGGTGCTTAAACAGTATCATACGTCGAAGAAGAGGGTACATAAGGAAGGAACGTGCAGGTTTGGAAGAGGCTTGCTGGATTGGTAGCTCCGTCCGTGCAGTCCCCCGGCGCGGCGGTTGCCCTGTGGGGTGGCTGCAGCTGTGCACACACCAGAGAAGGTGGGCATCGCTCCTGGGCAGGGCGGGCAAGGCGGGGAATTTTGGTAGCGTAAGACTGCGACATTAGGAGCAAGGCATTTAATCACAAGTGCTGTTTAGGAGGGATTTGTGGATTTGCACTTGTGCAGAGTGCTCTTGGCAGCTGGATCCATTCTGCGGTATCCCAGGTTGGGCTACGCCACGTCCCTCCACCTTAAAGACCACCCGCTCTTCTAACAGCGTCTGCGTATCTTCACCCTCCCTACACAAGCACCTGCCTTCCCCACCACGCCAGGGCAGCGGCAACCCACTCCCACCTTTCCCCTGCTTAGGCAGGCTTCTCACCCCGCTGGCAATCAAGGATTATTCCCTCCCTCTCTCCCCCAGAAATAGCAACCTCTTCCCATCTGCTCCCTCTGAGCCAGCCAGCAGAGCCCGGAGGCCTGTGAGCCGCCGCGGGAGGAGGCGTTTGGCTGCTCAGCCAACCATTCTCTGTGTTGCCCCGGGAAAAGGCAGCGAGCGGAATGGAGGCACTGGGTTTGACTCGCCGGCTGCCAATTGGGCCATGCTGCTTTAGCACATTCCAGCCGTGTGTGGTGTAAAACGATATACCCGGAATACAGATGCGGTTTGCTCGCTGGCGCTTTGCTTCCCAACATTCCTGGTACATGGAGCATGGTCATCACTCTTTTATTCTTTTTCTTTGATTGAAAAAAAGATGAATAAGGGATAACTGCTTTTCTGCTGTGTAGGGACTTGGGTCAATTCTCTTTGTCAGGCAGAGAACAGAGGTTGTGGTACAACTTCCACGCAGTTAGAAATGTACAGTAATACATGTCTGTAAAGGCATCTGCTACTCTACTTGTGTAGAC
This sequence comes from Ibidorhyncha struthersii, assembly GCA_013398815.1. Classification (NCBI taxonomy): domain Eukaryota; kingdom Metazoa; phylum Chordata; class Aves; order Charadriiformes; family Charadriidae; genus Ibidorhyncha; species Ibidorhyncha struthersii. Next base: position 83,760 of record VZSZ01005671.1, read on the forward strand.
TGCTTGCATATATGCATTTTTTGCTGTTGTTCTCCTAAAAAGCCATGTGTTTTCACACTGTAGAAAGCAAAGTATAAGGATACTAGGAAAAACAGAAGCATGGGCACAGAATCCCAGAGTAGCTGAGGTCAGAAGGCACCTCTGGAGATTGTCTAGTCCACCCCACCCCCCCTGCTCAAAGCAGGTTCAGCTAAGCAGGTTGCCCAGTGCCGTGTCTAGCTGGATTTTTAATATCTCCAAGGGTAAGACTCCACAACCTCTGTGGGCAACTCGTTCCTGCGTTTGACCATCCTTAAGAGTAAAACCCAGTTTTTATTATGTTTAAATGATCTTCCATGCCTTTCAGTTTGTGCCAATTGCCTGTTTTACTTTGACTGGGCATCACTGAGAAGGCTCTAGCTCCATCTTCTTTAACCCCCATCAGGTATTTATATTTATCCTCTAGAGTGTTCTCTTCTCCAGGCTGAACAGTCCCAGCTCTCACAGCCTCTCCTCATATGACAGATGTTTCACAGAATGACAGAATCACAGAATAGTCAGGGTTGGAAGGGACCTCTGGAGATCATCTAGTCCAACCCCCCCGCCAGAGCAGGGTCACCTGCAACAGGTTGCACAGGACAGCGTCCGGGCGGGTTTTGAATGTCTCCAGAGTGGGAGACTTTGTGGTCTTTTGCTGCAGTGTCTCCAATATGTCTGTGTCTCCCTTGTACTAAGGAGCCCAGAACAGGACGCAGCACTCCAGGTATGGCCTCACGAGTGCTGAGCAGAGGCAAAAGATCACCTCCCTAGACGTGCCGGCAATGCAGCCCAGGAGGCTGTTGACCTTCTTCGCCACAGGGACACATTGCTGGCTCATGTTCGATTTGGTGTTCACCAGGACCCCCTTGTCTGCAGAGCTGTTTTTCAACTCGTCGATCCCAGCCTGTCCTGGTGCATGGGTTTGTTCTTTCGGAGGTGCAAGACTGGGTGTTTGCCTTTGGTGAACTTCATGAGGTCCTTGTCAGCCTGTTTCTCCATCCTCTTGAGGTCCCGCTGAATGGCAGCACACCCATCTGGTGTATCAGCCACTCCTCTCAATTTTGTATCATCTGCAAACTCACTGAGGGTGCACTCTGTCCTGTTGTCCAGGTAATTAATGAGGATGCTAAACAGTATTTAGTAGGTCTCAGTATCAACCTATGGCTGCACCACTAGTGACTGGCCTTCCAGCTGGATTTCGTGCCACTGACCACAACCCTCTGAGCCTGGCAGTTTTCAGTCTACATCACTTTCCACTTACCTAGTCTGTAAATCACCATTTTGACAATACAAAATGCAACGAATACCTCAATTTTTTCCATGTCCTTTGTCACCAGGTCCCCGTTCCCATTCCCATTCAACAACAGGCTTGCATTTTCCCCAGTCTTCCTTTTGCTGTAGATATACTCTTGGAAGCTCTTCTTGCCTGTCTCATCCCTCACCAGATTAAACTCCAGATGGGCTTTGTTTTTTCCAACTGCATCCCTGCATGCTCATACTGTTTTTACATTTCTCCTGTCCCTGCTTCCACCTCTTGTACGCTTCCTTTTTATGTTTGAGTTGAGTCAGCAGCTCCTTATTCATCCGTGAAGGCTGCCTGCCACCTGTGCTTGACTTCCTGCTTTTAGGGATGGATGAATCTTGAGCTTGGAGGAGGTGATCCTCGAAAATCAATCAGCTCTTGGACCCCTCTTTGCTCCAGGATGATATCTCATGGAGTTCTTCCAAACAGATCCCCAAACAGACCAAAGTCTGCTCTTTTGAAGTCCAGGGATGTGATCCTACTGTTTGCCTTGTTCCATCCTCTCGGGAACCTTACCTCCGCCATTTCATGGTCCTGCAGCCAAGGCTGCCCCCAGTCTTCACATCCCTCATCAGTCCTTTCTTGTTGATGACTATCAGGGCCAGCAAAGCAGTGTCAGGTCCAGCAGAGCTGGATATAACTGAACTGCTCTCAAACATTGGAGTTTTAAAGCTTATCTGTGAAATGAGTTAAATTTTCTTGAGCTATTGGTAGCTTTTATTGATTACATTCTTTTTTTTTGCTTTCTTGAATGAAAGCTCACATCACCATTCCCTGCAAGTCTTGGTCCAGGTTTGTACAGTGACATGCTCTGCTTTTGTAGTCGCTATTGCATGAACACTCCTTCCCTGATCCAGGAAGTGTTATCCTGTAACTCTGTGCAGTGGCAGCTACAGTAGCAGAGTCACAGTTACTCCTGGCCAAAATTTTTAACATCGTTTGGAGACAATTTGGCTTTGAATGTGGAACATGCAAGCACCATTCTTTCTGAAAAGCCTTTTTACAGATACACTAAAATTAAGAACATAAGGAAAATGCTATTTTTGTTCCCTCATGTTTCAGGCAGGTTAGGTTGGTTCTGTTGACTTTTGTGCATTCTTGTCACATTGATCTCATTCTGGCCTTTCACCTGTGCTAGTATGGGCATATGTCTTCCTGAAATTTGGCTTTGGGAAGAGACATCAGTACAGAAATTCCTGAAGTCTTGCATCTGATGTTGCTTTTACCAGGTTTAGTTCCACTTTCTTTCCTCAAATTGCATTCTTTCCCAAGGACGAGCCAGTATTTGGCTCTTAGCTTTTTCAGAAAATGCCGGTGGCGATATAATCAGTTTCTTACTGTCAGTGTGTCAATTCTCAGTTGGCTAGTGCAGCAATAGATTAAAAACTTAAGTGGGTGGAAAAACAGCTTTAATTAATTAAGTTGGCTCATAATTATTTTTAATATTACCGTTCTCTGAGGACATAGATAGTCACCCATGAATATGCTGCATTAGTTTGAAAAAGACTAATTTCTCCAAAAGGGAAAGATAATTTTATATAAAAAGTTAACCAGTAACAGCCTATTTAGATATTTCCGTAGACTTCTTTTGTTACAAGGGGGTATTGTTAGCATGGTTCGTAAATGATGAGTTACACTAAATAACATAGTCCCGCCTTTTTCTGCTTCTGCCTGAACTCATGGGCCTTGGTGTAGCTGGGGACAATATTTGCCCCAGTATATGTTCAGGTAAGTAAATTTTTTATTGATAAGAAGCTGTGCAGACCATAGTACAGCACTAAATGTTTGTGTTATTCCATATCATCTCTTTCCCCCAGAGCATTTTTATGACTATCCAAGCTTTTGATCACAGTCTTTTTAGATGATCGAATTCACTTTCTGTCTCTAGAGGCTACAGAGACTAAAAATCTGATAGGTCTTAGAAAATTAAGCTTCGGCATTCATCTTTAGTATCTCTTTCTAGATCTGTGGCACTCCCTCCGGTGAGTACTTGCCAAGAATGCTTTTCGTGGGTATTTATAGCACTATTTCTTTTGTAAACTAAATCTTTTTTGATAGACTTTGGCTTTTGGGACCATTTTTATTCCGTATCTCTGCTTGGGTTGTACAAGACCTCTGACATGTGGTAATCCACTGGAATGAGAGAAGAGGGGTCGGTTTTCTATACGTTTACACAAGTTTTGGGGCTTTATGCAAGTTTGGGGATATAATTCAAACAACTTTTTTCGGTACCACTATTGTTCAAGTCTTCCAGATCTTTCATAATGTATACTGGTAATTCTTGGCTTCATAATGTATTGATCATATAAATTGTCTGACTAAGCAAACCATCTGGGTGAAAATGAAGATTAAGTGCGTGAAATATTGAAAATGTGCCAGTGGGAAAGTTTTTTTAAGCTGTGTATATAGATCATAAGTCTCAAAACAGAAGGAGAAAGAACTGACTGACAGCTCATCTATCTATATATACTCCCTTGCATCAAGATCTCTGATCCGTAACATTGGGTTCCTCAGATAATAGTTTAAGTCAACCAAGGCTGACCAGTAAGAGAGTTCAAAGTTTGTTTTGTAGGTCATGTTGTCCTTTTGCTGATCTTCTTTCTGTTGTGTACATGGTGCCTGATGTGACTTCCCAAATGTGGGCAATTTCCTAGCACTAATTACTTGGAAATTTTGTTAACTTGAAGAAAATAAATAGGAATGTTACATGTACCTTGTGCATCATACCTGAGGATCTCCCCCTATCCATCCATGCTACTGACCAGGACTATCTCCCTCTCTCACCCAAAAGTAAGCATATGCTTTTTTGCTTTCCTGTGAGAAAATTTCAGCAAATGTGTAAGAGTTCATTATGCAACTGCAAATTTAGCTTCTTTCAGAGTCCTAAGCTTTAGTCAAAGTAACGACTTTCCAAAATTCCTGGAGTTTGTCATCATATTTCTATGTAGTTTTAAGCCCTGGAAAGTCTCTGTAGCTGATAGCATCATCCCATTCATTTTGCCTTTTTTTTTTTCCCCCTTGACAATTTGAGTAGATCTAGGCCAAAAGATTGTTTTACATGGTAATTTGGTAAATAACGCTACTTAAGAACCTGAATAACTTCAGGGATGAAGGTGAGCCTGCTTTTTGCTTTCTTCCTTCAGCTGATTCATGTTGTTTTTCATTCCCCTCTCTCTTGCTTTAATTCATTATGCTTCCTTCTTCATTTCTGAACTTGTGCTAGTTACAATAAATATGCAAAAAAGTGCCCCCGATTGCTAATGCTGCTGAGCTTGCAGCTCTCCGAGCTGCAACGCTACCTGTGGTAGCTTTCAAGCAGCTGCAATATTCGGCGTGCTGTGCTGTGCTCTGTGTTACGATAGCTACCCTGCTATCAACACCGAGGTAGCTAATTTAAAGATAGCTCAAATATGTTCCCTTGAGCTCTAGTGACTGGAGTGGTGACTGTGAATAAGTACTCTGATTACACGGTGAATAAGTATTCTATATAATATATGGGATATACCCAACGAGATAATGGAAAATGGAAAAGGAAGACTGCTTTTCTTCGTTCGCAGGTATTCAGTTTGACTGCGGGAAATGAAAAAGGTGAGGAAAATTACGGGAGGGAGGGGCAGGACACCATCACGATAAGGATCACTGTGTTTGTTTCTTCTTGTGATAGGGCAGCATTAAAATTCTGAGCATCGCAGCAGCACGCGCGGCATCGGTGCCTTCCAGGAGCAAGCGAGCACAGTTCAACAGCGCCTACATTTGTCAGCAGACCGTGCCGTTGGGAAGGAAGGGGGAGTCCACATGAAAGCTGTTGGCATTTCTGCACTGACTTAGGGTTCCAGAATAGCGTATTGTCTCGCAATTATTTCCTTTAGAGTCGATCCAGTGAACTTTCCTCCACTTCTGCCATCCCACATCTGTGTTGTTCGACAGCTGTAACTGGTTTAGAGTCATCATAATAGAAAAGAAATCTTTTTTCTTGCAAAGGAATCTGTAGTTTGGCAGGGAATAAAATGGCCACTTCAGCACTAGTGACAGAAAAATCTGCCTTTAATTGACAGAAATAGCTTTCTCCAGACTCTTGTTTAGGCACGGTATCTGAGAATACGTATGCCCTGGAGTACCCTGGGGGTTAGCATGTGGCATAGAAATACAGTTTAATCTTTTATACTTTGTAGTTGTCTTTGCTGTGTTTTTCTGTGAATTCTCCTCCCTCTTCTGCTATAACACTTCATTCAAGTTCATGCATTGCTATGCTGCAATGCTGTATTACAGTTTCTTTTTTTCTCCTTTATCTTTTGCAATAAAGCACTTAATTTTTTTTAGAAATTATTTGAGTTTCACTGCTAGTATTTTTTCCAGGACTCGTCTCCTATTATGAACATAAACTCTGTGGAATAGGGTGCTTTTACAAACCAAGAAATTCCAGAGGCTCAGATCTGAGCTGCAGCAACTTCAGGTCTATTCAAAAAACCTTGGGGAGCAAAATGTGGTTTGATTAACTAAACGTGGTCAGCACGGCGTCTGGATGCTCTCCTCCTACCCTCAAACCAATGCAGAAAACAGAGGCAAAATACATTTCACCATTTTGGTCATGCATCATGAAATATTTTTCGAATCTCTAGTGCTTTCCCAAGCTGCAGACTCAGCCTTTAGTAGGAGAGAGCGTGGAGTCGCCTCTGGGCAGCGAGGATGGCAGATTTCTGCAGCAATCTTCCTCTACAGCCGTTCTGCCTCCCTCTCTTTTTTCCATGAGTTAACGTCAAACCATTCAGCAGGGAATTTACAAGCCATAAAACTGCATTATTCAGTTATGAAGTAACAACCTCATCATCATGACTTCAGCAAGTGCTCATAAAAGCCAGAGTGAGATTTATAAGCAGGGGAATTGCCAGCTACATCTAACATATGGTTCACTGCGACAGACTTGCCGGTTTCTGTCACCCGGTAAGGTAAAATTCTGGTTAGGTGTATTGTGGATAGTCTTTCTTTGTAAATGATTAAAGGGGTTAAAACCAAAGTCAAGCATTTCATATGGAACACTTTGCTTGGGGAGCAAGCATTGTGCCCTTGGATGTGGTTTTCTACGTTGCAAATTAACTTTCAGGTTCTTCATTGTTTTTCCTGAAAGCAGTCGTGATGCAGAAAGCTGCTGTTTTCCGTGTCACAGTTTGGTCACTGTCCTGTGGATAGCTTAGCAATTTTCTCCTCTTTGATACTGCTTCAGTGCAACACTCAAGCCAGTAGGTTCGGCCTGTGAGTGAAGCAGAGGACTGACTCGCCTGGTCTGCCTTTAGAAGGGCCAGAGGTACGTTGCTTTGCTTTTTGGGCAATAGTTACCGCTTTTTTGAAAGACAAGAGACCACATTTGCCTTTTTCTGTTTCTTCAGGAGCTCACCAGATCTTCATAGTCTTTCAAAACTAATTGCCAGTGGCTCAGAAAGTTCGTTTATTCCCCTCTCGCTTGAGGCTGCATTTCATAGCATGTATTAGTGGCCTGCAAAATATTAATGAAGACATCAAACCGTTTTTTTCCTTGCAGGAGCATGAAAAAGGGTGAAAGGCACTGAGATCCCATATATCACCCACATATATATAGCTGGAGAGTAATCACAGTGATTATTTTGAATATTTTAAGAACTGCTCTGAGGCAAAAAAAAATTGTTAGTGTAGTGTGGAGCCTGTTATTATGAATGAGCTGTAACAGAGATGTTGAGAGGTCTTTCACAGTACTTCAGAATAGCTGTTGCCCATTAACCGTGCCAGGACCCTTTAATGTTGCAGAGGATTTTAAAAGGCATTTAAAGATCATTAAAAGATTAGGCATTTAAAGATCGTTTAGAAGGTGTTGAAAGTCACCTGCGTGACCCTGGAGATTTTGCTAGGTCCGTGGCTGCCTGCCTGGACACTTCTGTTTTACAGATTAGCCCTGTACGATTTCAATAGTCATGAAATTATGATGTCTTTAATTTAAAACATTGAGACTTCATGTTAATACTGGCATAATTCCTATCATTTCGTCTGGTTACATGGAATCCCTTAGCTCATGGAGTAGTGGGATGTTGTCTCATTCTTTGCTGAAGCGGTGATCTGGTGACACGAGTCAGCAACAGTTTAAACAGAGACCATATCTGCTGCTGTTCGCTGTGATTGCCCATCTGTTTCTTCTCTATTATTCGCAATTATTTGTCTCAAAATTACGGAAATATAAATACGGCTGTTCTGGTTTTGTAATAATGTTGAAAGTCTGATTCCACACCATTATGAAAATCATATAATCCTGAGCATAACATTATACAACACGAGTTTGCAAATGGGAATTATTCCAAACAAAACATTCAAAACATAATGAACTTAGCAAAGTTAATAGTTCCTGACGTTAATGTTTGCCTGAAGGTCCAAGTGGCGTGAGTCTGGTTTCAGTGAGGGACGCTTTGTGTTTCGTCAGGCGCCTGGCGTGGCGCAGGCATGCCGATGCTGCCAGCGTCTTTGGGTCCTGCAAATAATTTAATTCTGAGGTTGCACAGAGTGTTGCAGTGTGGGAGCGATGCTGAATTATGTTTCAAAACGAAACAAGATGTGGGACATAAAAGGGGGAGCGGAAGCAGCTCTTCAGCAGGCGGCTTCAGCAGCGGGAGCTGTGAGACAAGGACAGGGCAGTGCTCTGTACTTCTCAGGAGCGTTGTGAGCGTTGCCCATGGCCCCTTGGAAGTGGCCTGAGTATTTGTTTCATTCTCCTCTTGATGGATGCCAGGAAAAAAATGGCACAACATTCTTTTCTTTCAACTGCTTCTAACCTTCCCTCCGAGGAATGCTTTTTGAATAGCAATCTCACAAAGATGCTTTAACACATAAAAATTATGGTATTAAAAAAAATAAAAGGAGAGAACAACTCTGTGAAAATGCATTAAGGCAGTGACATGCATAAAAAATACCATGCTAAGTCAAGAACATTTCTTACCGATGCAACATGAAAATGTGGTGATATCTGAAGCAGCTAAAGCATCACTTTGATGCTTATGAGTATCCCGTAAGTGCAATGATAGCCCTGGAAACAGGGGAAGGTGTTGCTGAACATCTGAAGAGAAATAGTGAGCTGTACACCTTTCATTGCACGTTGTAAGTTAGCAATTTTTATTTAAGAAAGGATGGCAAAGTCTTTTGCAACCTTATTAGGTAGCATTATCATTCAGTGGTTCCGAGTTACGCTAGTAGTCTGTGTGAGTTTTGTGATTATTAATTATTGATGAGGATTAATTGGGATTATACAATTCCATAGATATGACAGCACTCTAGTGAATAAATACGTAAGGAGGTCGTTGGTGGATCTGTCTCAAACCAGGACACAGGTACACAGTGTGCATTTGCAAGGGTGGACGCTAAAGCTTGTTGAGTTTTGTACAAATTGATGAATGTGGTGTGGGCACGGGCCCTGCTGGGTTTGAGTACAATAAAGGATGATGATGCACGCTATTAAAAATTGAAATTAATTAAGCACAGACAGACAGACTTCTACTGCTGTGGGCTTGGGTGTGCCCTCTCCTGTGGGATGCGGGTGATCTTCCTGAGCCCCACCAGCGTTGGTGGGACTGCAGAGGAGGCTGCAGGCACTACCACCAGACCTCTTCAACTCTCTTTCCAATAAAATTGGCAGGATCCTGGGAACTGGGAGCTCAAAACCCTCTTTCCCCCATCCAAAATTGCAGGTAGCTGTTGAACACATACCTCACTGAATTCAAGCATTTGGCTTTGTCATTTTTTTTTTTTTTAAATGTTTACTGCATTTATTTTTGTTAGCCTCTCAAAGAATTTATCTAAAAGATGGTATAAGTTTTCTATTGATTTTATCATGGTCTCCATTTCAAATAAGACAATTCCTACTTGTTTCGTTCTGTAAAAATTGCTCAGAAGTCAGTTTTATGCTGGCACATCAGAAAATGAGACCAGTTGTACTTCAGAACAAGACTTCAAAGATTTTATTGATTTTTGTTTTTTTCAGAGGAATGTTTCATCAAGGGCTTTCAGTGAAGTTCTTTCTTCAACACTTCTTGTGATATATAGTGCTCTAAAAAGGCAAAATGTTGTCTTCTTAAATGATTGACCTTCTAGGGCAAAGGCATCAGTGACTGAAGAGTTTCAAAAACATAGATTAAGTTGAGACTGAAGTATATTAGTTAGGAATGCAGATATTTCTGCTTACAGCATTTAGAAGTATTTCCTTGCAAGAGGCAAAATATGAAAGCAGTTTTCAGTTAAAGATGTCTTCTCTCAGATTGTCCATCTGTGTTCACCTCTTTTCTGTCTGTGGATGTGTGCACACTTTTAATCAGAGAAATCTGAATGTTACAATGTGATAAGCATTTCATGTTGGGCTTATTTTTTAAAAACAAAACTCAGGTAATATATTTTGTGAGATTATTTTTTCAGGTGTAGTTAATGTGTATGCTTTATACAAGATTACACTCATGAGTATGTGGAAATTCTCTCAAAGTCATATGTGTTTATGGGTAGAGAGAAGGGTGAGAGGGAGCAAGGAAGGTTGAGGGGAAAAAGAGTGTACTGTGAGATATGAGATAAGGGTTTTATTGTGAGTCTTTCAGGGTCTGGCTGTATTACTGGAGATGAGCCATGACACAGTTACGCACTTTTCCTGGAGTGCTGATAAACCCTTGTGTCACACCAAAGCAGAGGGGGTCCACGGTAGAGATGGATCAGGGAAGCTCCTTGAGAAACATTTACAGTGCTCTTAAAAAAATCTGTGGGATTATTAATCATATCTCTCTGCCTTTAAAGCTAGACTCAGTTCACTACCGTGGCCTGGAGTTCATCCTTTTAATTCTGTGCTTGGAGTGACAGCTCACGTGCTGACCACTGTGCCCCTGGGGAAGATCGGCGGCAGCCACTGCTCAGCACGCTCCAGGGCTGGCACACCGCTGACCCTGCGGTGGGATGTGTTTTGGGAGGAAGGATTGGCTCAGCTCAGCTCCACTCACAGTCCCATTGAGCACCCTTAGGAACAGCATCTCTTACGAAGACCTCATTCATTTCCTTCCATTTTTTTTTTTTTTATTTTTAAGTTTTATGACTGTGCTACACTTTGACAGCTTGGGATGAGTTTTCCCAAGATGGATATCTGCCCTAAGACATATTATTTTAATTATTTTGTTTGGGAAAATGATGACCAGAAAATTTCAGGCATTTCTGGTAATGAAACAGGGGAAGAAAATGTTTGTTTTCTGATCTTGATAAATGTGTTGACTTTGTTTGAGTAGCTATAGCTCCTCTGTATTTTGATGGAGACCTGAAATTTGTCAGGGCATGGTTGGTGGTGGGGATGAGAGATTGAATTTCTCATACGAAAGTGCTTTTTGATGTGCTCCTCCTACACTTGTCTGAGTGAAAAGTTGATTGTTTGTTTGTGCACAGTGGATACTCCTCAGAGCTCCTGCGAGTGCAGCCATGCAGAGTATCTCCTGCTCGAGGCTGAAGAAGACTTGCCCTGCGATGGTGCCAGGGCTTCCATGGGAAACACAGGGTTGTACGTCCTTTCCATGACATCCCTGCTGATGGAATGGTGTTGGGGATCACTGATTTGTGTAAGGAAGGCACCGTAGTTACCAGTGCGCACCAGGGGGAAGAGACTGCTCAGGAGGGAGCCCTATACTCTGCTCCTCCATCTCAAAGCAGTGGGTGATGTGCATCCTTGTGTCAGGTATGTTGTCTTCAGCCCATCAACTGGAGTGTGCACCTGTGCATCATTGGCTGCTACAGCACTGGGGGTCTCTGGTTCACTCCTCACAGATTTCTGACTCAAAATACCCCAAAATTGGCAGCATGAAGTTGGAAATCACACTCCTGCCATTAAACCCAACCAGCAGCGGTCACTAACAGCAGGGGTCTTCTTTTCGTGTGTGCCCTGTTTGGGTTGGTTTCTGACCTGTGTAACTGCTTAGTGACTTTATCTACAGCTGGATGTTCAAGGGTGAGGTAACTCTGATATACACTCCTGGAGAGAGATTTTAGATGAACTAGGCACTTTGTCTCATGAAATTGAAATGTATGCAGATGGCGTTTTTTTCTCACGTAAAGGGTGGTCACATGGCATGGGGGTTGGCAGTCACATTTATCCTTATTAAAAAAGGGACAAAGAGCCAAGGCTTGTTGTGGTCCCACAGCAGCACCAAATGGTGGCAGAGGAAAAAAAATAATCAATTCCTATGATTTTTAACCTCTTTGTTCCTCTTAAGATGTGCTGGTTTGGGTAAGAGACAAGGAGAAAGAAATACTTGCAAACCCAAGTTTGTGCTAATAGCTGAGAACAAGCAGTCAAACCTTCTGGATTTTGAAAAGGAGACAGAAACAACGCAGTCCTACAAAATTGGGTAAAGCTGTTAGCACTGTCAAGTCATGCAGCCTGTAACAGCTGACTTCAGGTCTGTCGGAGGCACATGAGTGCTGTGTCTCTGATTTTGAGTTAGCCGAGGGGTAGAAAAAAAGGCGAAACATGCAGTCTTGTCCGGAAGAAAAAGAATAGTGAGTCTTTTTTATTTTTTTTCCCCCCACAATTAGGAGGGACCAAAGTGCTCCTGAGCCACTTTAGCTCTCTGACTCTCACTAAAACTTAATACAAACCGTTCACTTCAATATGAGAAGCCTGTGTTCCTCCAGAGCGGGCAGCGTATTGACCACAGGGCAGGCAGACCAGGAGGCTGATCCCTTTTTCCATAAATCTGACTTGCTGTGGTTATAGAGGCAATGTTAGATTCCAGGAGCTGGTTAAAACTTGTGGCAGTGGTCCCTGAGATCCTCAGCCCCCTTGGTGAGACCCAGTGCTGTCGCCATCTGGCTGAGGGACCCAGCTGTGACGAGGGGGACTGCAGTTAGGAAGTTACTGCAGGTTGTTGGACCTTGCCCAAGTGCAAACAGGTCCTCAGTAGACTGGGGTGGGTGGTCTCCAGAGTCCCTGGCAAGAAGCTGGAGAAACCAACAGCCCCGTGCCCTTGCCTGCTGCTTCCTACTCTGAGGTGGGCATTACCATACCAAATGATGAGCATCCTAAAGTGAGACCATTCAGCTGTCCCTGCCAGCAGATAAGCATCTTAATTAATCCTGAATGCACTGAATGTAAATGGAGCCTATGTGACAGGTTTAGTAAGATGCCTTACTTTCAGGCAGCTAAAAATCAAAGGCATGACCCTCTTTAGTATGTTCGCATCCCAGTCCTGAATTTGTTTAGGTCACATTACCCAAAAAAAACCCCACTCTTACCCTTTGCCATCAATACAGTTGGGCATCTTTGTCCTGAGCGCTGTGTGAATGAAAAAGAAGAGGAGGTTACCGGGACCAGATGGCTTTCAACGCAAGTAATGGCAGGCTAAATTTACAGACTACTGAGAGCAGCCCTGTGGAGAAAGACTTGGGGGTACTGGTAGATAAAAAATTGGACATGATCCGGCAATGTGTGCTCGCAGCCCAGAAAGCCAACTGTATCCTGGGCTGCATCAAAAGAAGCGTAGCCAGCAGGTCAAGGGAGGTGATTCTGCCCTTCTGCTCTGGTGAGACTCCACCTGGAGTACTGTTTCCAGCTCTGGAGCCCGCAGCACAGGAAAGACATGGACCTGTTGGAGTGGGTCCAGAGGAGGGCCACGAAAATGATCAGAGGGCTGGAGCACCTCTCCTGTGAGGAGAGGCTGAGAGAGCTGGGGTTGTTCAGCCTGAAGAGAGAAGGCTCGCTGCAGTCTTTCAGTACTTAAAGGGAGCTTATAAGAAAGATGGAGAGAGACTTTTTACCAGGGCCTGTAGTGACAGGTCAAGAGGTAATGATGTTTTTAAACTGAAAGAGCAGAGGTTTACATTGGATGTAAGGAAGAAAATGTAAAGATGTAAAGAAGAAATTTCCTATAATGAGGGTGGTGAGACACTGGCACAGGTTGCCCAGAGAAGTTGTGGATGCCCCATCCCTGGAAACGTTCAAGGCCAGGCTGGATGGGGCTTTGAGCAACCAGGTCTAATGAGAGATGTCCCTGCCTGTGGCAGAGGCATTGGACTAGATGATCTTTAAACGTCCCTTCCAACCCAAACCATTCTATGATTCTAAAACAAGTTAGCATAATAACCAGCAGCTGGACTGACCTGGCCATTGTAAAATTCTTCTAGGTATTATATGCAGGAGAGTGTAAGGAAGCATAAAATGAGTTCCTCAGGGACTAATGAGAAGATGCATCTTTGAAAGTTAGATAGCAGACTAACTATGGTGGTCATGGGCTGCAGATCATAGGTCATAGTTTACCACTATAGTCATCAACAGTTTGATAGCACATAAGTTATGAGTGAGCCATAATAAATTATTTGTTTTGGAAGTCGGGATGAGTACCTTGTATTTGATACGACAGAGCAGAGTGGGTCAGTACGTGATGTATAGATGAGGTGATATGGTCAAAGGCACAGGCCTGGGAAATGGTGTCTGCAGGAGGTTTCACGATAGATATAAATGGTGCACAAGTCCATGTGATACAGGTAGAGATGACAGCGTAGGCTGCATTTCAGCTGCACAGATGGCTGTGAAAGTCTATATTCCGATATCCAGAGAGAATCGAGGCAACTTATGCATAGCATAACAAATATAGGATCTGGAGTGAGAAAATGCTGCCAACACTATAGGCCAGAAATATGGTAACAGGACCCCAGTAAATGAGACAGAAGGAATTACCCATTTCTTTTTCTCCATATCAGTACATCTTTTGTCATAGCTGTTTGACTTCACTGGGTACAGTGAAACTCAGCATTTGTCAGCTATTAACTGAAATGAATTATCACAGGTCTGGAGTATCCAGTAAAGCTTTGATGTCTCACTGCCTGGCAGTGACAATTTCTTAATGATTGCTGTTGGGTGATGTGAAAAAATATGCAAAGAAGCGTGTGAGCATTGTGACAAGGTCAGGTTTGGTGATTTACTCTGTTTTCTTCCTGTTTAGTATTGCAGAATATCAATGTAATGCAGGTAACAGAGAAAGTCTGGAGGAAGCAAGACTTTCCCTTAGTTGACGACGAGCAAGTTAGAGATCAGTTAGACCAACTGGACATCCACAAATCCATGGGGCCTGATGGGATGCACCCTCGAGTGCTGAGGGAGCTGGGGGAAGCCATTGCTGGGCCGCTCTCCATCATCTTTGAAAGGTCCTGGAGGACAGGTGAGGTGCCTGAGAACTGGAGGATAGCCAATGTCACTCCAGTCTTCAAAAAGGGTAAGAAGGATGACCCGGGAAACTACAGGCCGGTCAGCCTCACCTCCATCCCTGGAAAGATGATGGAACAGCTTGTGCTGGGTATCATCTCAAAGCACCTGGATGAAAAGAAGGTTATCAGAAGTAGTCAACATGGATTCACTAAGGGGAAGTCGTGTCTGACTAATCTGATAGCATTCTATGATGAGGTCACTAGATGGGTGGATGAGGGGAGGGCAGTGGATGTTGTCTACCTTGACTTTGGCAAGGCTTTCGACACTGTCTCCCACATCATCCTCACTGGCAAGCTTAGGAAGTGTGGGATAGATGGATGGACAGTGGGGTGGATTGAGAACTGGCTAGCAGATAGAGCTCAGAGGGTTGTGGTTAGTGGTGCAGAGTCTAGTTGGAGGTCAGTAACAAGTGGTGTCCCTCAAGGGTCAGTACTGGGTCCAGTCCTGTTCAATATATTCATCGATGATCTGGACGAAGGGATAGAGTGTACCATCAGCAAGTTTGCTGATGACACTAAACTGGGAGGAGTGGCTGATACGCCAGAAGGCTGTGCTGCCTTACAGCGTGACCTGGATAGGCTGGAGAGTTGGGCAGAGAGGAACTTAATGAAATTCAACAAGGGTAAATGTAGGGTACTGCATCTGGGGAGGAATAACCCCATGCATCAGTACAGGTTGGGGGCCGACCTCCTGGAGAGCAGCTCTGTGGAAAGGGACCTGGGAGTCCTGGTGGACAACAGGATGACCATGAGCCAGCAATGTGCCCTGGCGGCCAAGAGGGCCAATGGCATCCTGGGGTGCATCAAAAGGAGTGTGGCCAGCAGGTCGAGGGAGGTCATCCTCCCCCTCTACTCTGCCCTGGTGAGGCCGCATCTGGAATACTGCGTCCAGTTCTGGGCTCCCCAGTTCAAGAAGGACAGGGATCTGCTGGAGAGGGTCCAGCAAAGGGCTACAAAGATGATTAGGGGATTGGAACATCTTTCATATGAGGAGAGGATGAGGGATTTGGGTCTCTTTAGTCTAGAGAAAGAAGCTTGAGGGGGGATCTTATTAATGCTTTCAAATACTTGAAGGGAGGATGCCAGGGGGATGGGAGCAGTCTTTTTTCAGTGGTGCCCATTGATAGGACGAGGGGTAATGGGCACAAGCTTGAACATAGGAAGTTCCATCTTAACATGAAGAGGAACTTCTTTACTTTGAGGGTGGTGGAGCACTGGAACAGGCTGCCCAGGGAGGTTGTGGAGTCTCCTTCTCTGGAGATATTCAAAACCCGCCTGGACGCTGTCCTGTGCAACCTGTTGTAGGTGACCCTGCTCTGGCGGGGGGTTGGACTAGATGATCTCCAGAGGTCCCTTCCAACCCTGACGATTCTGTGATTCTGTGTAATGTTTTCAGTCCTCAGAAATTTCACACTGGTACAAGGTTTGTGGCTTTCGCATTGCAAGGAGCTTGGTGCTCTGTTGGCTCTGCAACTTACTCTTGAACAGGGGAAGGCAGGCAGACGAGGAATTTCAGACTCTCACCCCTGAAAACCATGAGCATGGCCTTTTAAAATAAATGATTGTCATATGTTTGGTTTTAAGGCACCTCTAAAGGACTTACATGAGTAATAAAACTTAAAGTCATTTTTATTAGAGTTCTGCCTGTGGAACAAAGCAAGGCTTCCATAAAGGTTGTATTTGTTCCTGAAATCAGAAAGCTGAATCCCCTTCTTTGGGGTATTTCTTACCTTGGAAAAATCTTTTTCTTGTGTTGTAGCTCTGAATAACTCTTTTAAAGGTGCTCTTTTTTTGGTGACTATAGTATATCAGAGCTCCCTGACCTGAAGCCAACATATTGTTGAGTTCCGCTAAGGAGTCTTGTTTGTTTTGTGTGCATGCAGGTCTGCATGCTTCCACCGAAATGCCTTTGTCCGATTAGCATCCTGACCTGGGCTCTGGACCTCAGGACCCAGCACAAACCAAATGAATCATGAGTGGTAGAGTGCTGTCCTCCCTTCGTCCATGGCAAGGCTGGCAGAGCTGCGCGTGGCCGTTGCGCAGGGCACAGGCTGCGATTACAGTATAGCCCATTGCTTTGTTTTTGACTACCAAATGCACACAACCATATCTCCACTAGGACAGGTAATTCTGAGAGAGGAGGGAGTGAATTTTGCATATATTATTCATGCTTGTTAGAAAACAAAGAGAATGTAGCGCCACATTTCTTCTTGCAGGCATTTAGGTCCATACGTAGCTTCAGAGATGTGAGCAGTTGCACCAAGGGCTGTTCAGGGGCTTCAGATCCCTTCTGCAAAGGGCAGGAACTCCCTTCACCTCCGTCTCTGCCCGAGGACAGGTGAAGCCCTGTGAATAGCTGCCTCTCAAGGTCAAAAATGCTGCTTATTGAATATGAACGTACAAAAACATCTGTTTAAAATAAAAATATTTTCTATGTTGTATTCCTGACTAAGCATGAGCTGAATGCCTTCAGAATCTCAAGGAGTAGCTGCTGGGTCCCATAGCAGTTTTCTCTGACTCACATTATAAAGTCAGGGTGCTGCTGTGAATGAAAAATCCTGCAAGGTCCCTGGAGTTCTTCTTTTATAGGGTAAGAGAAAACTATCATCTCCCCTATAATTGAACTGTACATATCTGTCTTATAAAGTAGAAATTTTTGCTTTATTTATTTAAAATGGAGGGTTTGGAGAAAAAAAAAAACTCACAAAAAAAACCTCAAACAAAACCTTCCCCCCTTATAATAATGGACAACTTTATTCTCTGTCTGCTGCTACTATTGCTGCTTTAAGACATTTTCTAGATTGAACAAACCTTTACAATGTTGCTACCAAGACTGGTAGTTAGATTATTCATTCTGACCCTCCCTTCTCTACCTGATACTGCAACTGCCTTTTTACGTTAAGTTGATCCTTCAATTTTTCTAAATGTGGGTTCCATGTGAAGGGTACATTAAAACTACCTGTGACAGAAAGATTAGATAATATTGCGTTAGCAACCATTTCTTCTATACATGTCAACCTTTTCCATCAACTGAATGAGCATTGACAAACATGCTCCTTCCAATGCTTAAGATTCAGAGTGGAATAAATTGATCTAATTGCTCATCTATTTTCCCGCTTTTTTCGGTATGTGTGTACTTGCAAAGCGGGGTGTGGAAAATGTGGTTGGGATCCATAACGAATGGTGACAAGTAATGATCGTCATATCTGTCAAACACATAAATACGCTCTCACCCTGGGTGAAGCTGAAGGAAAGATGTTGACTACTTCGCTATATAATAATTTCTGGGAAAAGACAGGGTTAGAAATTAATGCAGCTGGGAACTCCTTTCTGTGCATTCCTTTTCCATTCAATATTTTGCTGATTTGAAAGATTGCTAGTTTAAATACCATGTACAGCCCCTGAGATCTGGTTACATCCTATTCAGCCAAAGGAGCTACTAGTCCTTCTCAGAGCACAGCTTCGACACAGCAGTTGGAGGATTCAAGTCGTGCCTGAATTTAGTGGAGAAAGAATGCCATTACTTTTTTGATGGCATTTTAATTAGTTTTGCTCATTATCCCTAGAGGCATCTAGAAGAAATCTGATTCATGAACATATACTCCATATTGCTGCTGGAATCAAGCTGGGAGACACCTCTGTGTTTCGTTATTAATATTTCCCTGTAAGTAGCCAAAGTGCTATACCTGATATTGGTTACCACAAATATATGTGCATACACATACATTTATATATATATACACATTTTATCAGTTATCTTCTGATCACTGTTCTTCACATTTAAGGTTTAGAAAAGGCAATTTTGGCATCATCTGGTTACCACGGATCTCCCCAATCCCTCTTATTAAGGCTCTCAGTCTGAAACCACAAGTGGGGCGGGCTGACCTTGGAAAATACTCACCATGAGCTCTTGCCCTGGCTGAAGGTCAGGTTCATGTTAGGTTATGCTACACGTTCTGCCACTGTCTTCCTGCATGATCGTGAGCAGGTCATTTAAATGCTGCAGCCGTAACATCTTTGGGACCCGTTTGCTGGAGTGGTCTACGGGATGATGCCAAATACTCTGGGGTAAGGTTTGTAAGGAGAAAGGCAGAGGTAACAAAATACCTCAGTATAATTCAACTCAGAAGTTGAGTAAGCAAGAGAGAGACAGTAGGACACCAGTCTTCATTTGTTCACAGAACCGTTGTTTCTAACCTAATGCATTTTGGCTTTGGGCTATAACCTGTATCCTGCCGCAAGTTATAACGGATGCTCATGATGCTCCCTTCTGGTTTTATCATCTGCGAACTGTTTGTCTGACAATAACATATTTGTTGACTCTTGGATACGTATCAAGATCTATCACTTGTCCCCATTTTTCTTTTTATTTCCTTGTCGTTTGGGTTTTTTTTTAATGACATTGTGAGTATGACCTGTTGGTCATGGTTTTAGACAATGATTTGGGTTTGGTGTGATTAGGTTATTGACTAGGTAGTTAATTGTTGCCTGTTTCCTCAAAACTGCTCTGAAATGTCTTCAGTGAGGTTTTGAGAAGAGCTTGACTTCTTTTCCTCAAGCCAGTTTACCCCTTCTTCTACCATGGACTTTCTGAATGAGGATAGTCCTTCATCCCCCCAAGACCTGTCTGGGTATTACTGTAGTGTGCATTACCACCTTTAAGAACAACTAAAAGACATGAACAGTAAGTCTCATTTTCTGCCCATCCCTTATCCAGTTTCTTTTCCACAGTAGTATTCACCAGCTATTGCATCAGTGATGCGTATGAAACACAGGTACACAACTTAATACTGGTTTAAGTTTTGTTTGCTAATAGATTGTTCTCTACAGAAATCCTTTCTCTTTGGGAAATCATTTATCTTAGTACTCCATAAAGCTGGTTGAGTGTCACAAAAATCAGTTGCAAGCACAGTTGTTAATTTTCATTTCTGGACATTTAGTATTATGCAAAGGCTTTGCTGACGCAAACCACATGGGAGAGAGTGCTTTCGGGTTTGGATCTTGAGATCTTGGGTCCCTAGTCAGTCCTGAGTCTCTTTCTCTAATATAATTGCAATATCCAGACATGGAAAAAGACATAAAAAATGTGGCAGAAGAGCATGATCATTATCAGAAAAATGCTCTAAATCATTTGAATCCATTCACAGAATGCAAATACACGTAAGGCAGTGAGACGCATATGATTTTCACATTTTGGTCATGGAGTTAAGAAGACCAAATAGCATGGCCCATGGTTTCTCCCTAGCAGGACTGACTGAGTATTGCATAAAATACTGCACCCTGAAGAGTAGCAAGTTCTTGCTCTTACATTGTGCGTAATGCTTACACAACATCAGTAATTTCTGATAAAATGAGTTCTGCCTGCTGCTTCTCTTTTCTTTTGTTTCTTTGCCTGTATTTTATGTATCATTTTTAAAAAGAAAACCTCAGAAGTTTTTTAAAGAAAAGCCGTTTCAGAGATTAATACAGGTTTTTAGCAACCACTTTCTAGTGGTAAACCTTCTACAAAAATGGAAAAAATTATGAAATACAAGTGATTGATGATTAATGGTGGAGTTTTTTGTTCCTTTATGGATTTGATAAAAAGTTCTATTGAAAACACAACTTTATAAATAATAATTGAATCTTTATATTCAAGTTAATGTGTCACTTTATAAGAAAAGCTTTAGCATTTTTTCTCCTTCTCTTTCTCCAACTACTGTTGCACTGATTTTGCCACAAATACAGCCCCATTTTTCAGCCTTTTTCCTTCAAGGGAATCAAAGTCAAAAGTCAGTTGCATCCATACTGTTGCCACTGCTGGAATGTATTGGGTTTTTTCAACATTTTAAGCATGTGCTGCTCCCTCTGAATGGACACAGATTCTTGAACAATAGTAAGATAATGCAGAGAAATCTTCAGTCTCTCAGTGTATTGCGAATACTAGCTTTCTTCTGCCTTTAAAGATTAATAGTTTTGCTGGGATATGTTCAACTCCTTTGATGTTTAAATATTAGATGCTACAGCTCTTTCGGGCAACATTAAGCAGAAGTGATATTTCAGTTCAAATCTTGACGGTTAGTAAAATTCTCTTGCTAATACGTACGCCAGCTGAAGGGACCTTGTGTACCTTTGCCTGATTCTCACACTAAAACGCTGGGTCCAGAGAATATGAGGTGCATATTGCTTGCATTTTAAATGTGCTTCACGGTAAAGGTTTGGGGTTTGTATTTGNAGGAATCTGAAAAACAGAGTCACTTTGCCAAGGAGTTGTTTTCCTTCATCTGTTTGGCCAAACATTGATCATACTCCCCTATGTGCTCTGCATGCAATTTGGAATGAATGTCTGCTTTTATTAGACAGCAGCTTTTAAGGCAGGGAGCAGTGTCATGTCTTTCCTAAGCATCTTTGCAGAACAGCAGCATCACAGCTGCTAGAAGAGCTTTGCAATCTGTGTGTGTTAATTACCGTGAAAAAGTGCTCAGAATAAAGTAGGTATGATTCTATTTATGAGTTTCCTTAAAAATGGGGTCCAGCTCCGGCCTCTCATTTGTATGCAGGAAGGAAGCCTGTTGTTTAAGTCAGGAGTCTTTTGTCCCTTCTCCATTTTCCTGCAGATGTTCACTTCCAGGAGACCAGTTCTGGTCCCAGTTGTCTGGAGAGTGTATTTCATCTGCCCTTCCCACACCCCTGAGTCCCTCATAAGAAACAGTGAAGCCTTGAAAAATCTATTTCTAAACCTCACCAACAGGACTCAGCCATGAAGATAGGACCAATGAAAATACTTTGTGCCCAAAGGCGTTTTGATTTTTAAGTCAATTCAGCTAGTCTAATTAAAAAAAATATACCTTTTCTTGCAAACTTTCTTTTCTACCCTCAGCATTTTTCTACTGGAAAATGCTAGACGTATAATTAGTAATGCATCTGCAGCAACTGTTGCTTTTTACATATTCTTCTATCACTTATCATTGTTGCAGTGACCTGTTTTTCATGCTCCTCCTCTATTTCTTTTCCTATCCTGCTTCTTATCACGGCAGCTTTTGCAGAAGGGTTTTGCAGAGCCATATGGTGCCTAGCTCAGGAAACGCCTTGAATCCTGAGGACTACAAGTCGCTTCCATCGTACATTTTAAGAGCAACAGCCATGATATAAAGAGACATCTCATCACTGAAGGTGTCCCCAGGCAATTATGTGCCGACGCTGGGGGAAGACTTCCAAGAAGCTGTGGGCACGTATGTCCCAGGTTCTTACACTGCACAGCAGAAACCAGCACCGGGTTTTTTTTCGGAGCATTGTGTATCTATGGTTAAGTGTGAAAAAGCTGTGAAGTTAGATGCAAAAACCTTGCGTAGACCTTTATATGTTCAAAGGGGAGAGCAAATTGAGAAATGTGTTGCCTATCATCGTGACCAATGATATACAAACAGTCTGGTGGTTTTCTGTGTGTGTTTGTGGAAGGAGGGGAGGGGAGGGAAGGAAGGCTCACACAGCAGATGATGTGATTGATCAACACGTTAACCAGTGTAGCAAAATCCCATCTGTTTATATGGTTTGCATCTTCCGCAACCATGAAAAAGGGATGGGGAGAAAAGAAGCACAGAAACAAAATCCATCATGAATGAACAATTGGAGCCCAGTCCTGGTACTGGTGAAACTAATGCATCTTCAAGGAGAATAAGATCGTGTCCTAAGAGAGAGGCTACGTGAACATCCACAAATACCATCCTCCACTAGTTCTGCTTGGCAAGAACAGTGGGGACTTTTCTCTCCAGATTTCTATTTTTCATTCAGAGCGTGCTTAAGCCCCTGGGTGTCTTCTGTAATAATCAATTCCCTTTTTAATGACAAGCAGGATCTAGAATAAAGGATAACATAACAAGGGAGCCTTTCATAATAACTAATTGCAACTTGATTGCGGTTTGAGTTTTCTCAGTTTCTGTCTGCTTGGTTTCTTTTATTCATGCTGGCAATGGCAGTAAGGGGGATAATAAAACATTTTGAGATCCAGGCCTATTCTGATAATTGTATTACTTCCTGCAAAAATAGGAAGACACTTAAAAAATACTTGTGCCGTGAGCAGATTCTGTGCAGTGACAGCGCCCTGTCTGCCTCGCTTCTTTCTGTAGTTTCTGTGAAAGAAGTAGCTGAAGTAGTTTAAAACTGAATGAAGCAGTGTTTATGGTTTCTTTAATCACTATTTACTTTCAGTGAGAGCTTTTTTCAAGTAATGGGAGTAAAAGATATTCTTCTATCAATCAGTCTAAACATTAAGAAAACTATGCAGAAAACTATTCTAATTTAATCATACATGTGCTCATTTAGGGGGGGAAAAAAATCACCAGAGGCATGCCTGCAGAAATGTCGTCATTTTGTATGCAGATTCTCAAAAAATGGCTGTGAATGTATAGTTCTGCATGCACAGAAATCCAAACTGTCAACATTTTGACTTCTGTCACAGCATGCAGTGCTCCGTGGCATGCCTCATGAAGAGCTGTTGTAATATGCCAGAAAATACCTGTTAACTCTTATAAACACAGGATCAGGGCTGATGTGTGCCCGGTCAGTCTGTGTTTGCTACCTCTCCTGGGTGTGGGCTGTGGCAGAACATGGAGGGTAAAGCTGCGGTGCTCCCCGGCACCTAAGAAGAGAGGTGGAAGGTTGGTGGAGTGCGCTGGTGGAGTTCAGAAGTGCCAATTCTGCCAGAATTGTAGTACAAATCCGATGGGCAAGTGGCGTTTTTGGATCTAGCCACAATTTGGGGTACAAAGAATGTGAATACTGACGAATTTGTTGAATCTCCTGATAAAGCGATCCAGTGTCCAATCCCTCTGAATTGTAAGTTTTGTCTGAATCCCAAGATAATTTAGATCCCCTTGGTGATACCTATTCAATATGTAGCTTCCTACAACTACAGTCTGTTTCCCATTATATTTGTCAACACCTGCCATAACAGAGCCTCGGTCTTAGTCTGCTGGAAGTTGCTGTATATTAACAGTATTGCTGCTACTATGATGGTGCTAATAATTTATAGCTCTAACATGTGTCTTGTCTTTTCCAGAAGCCGAAAAAACTCCCTTCTTTTATCTGCCACTGTTGAATTTGGAGAGTATTATTACCTTTAATGTCCTTCCGCTAACCTTTTATATTTATGGTAACGTCAAATGCTTTGACAGTCATCGCCTCTTGCTCCTTTATTTTCAGAGAGAAAATACAGTCTGCAGGCTTCCTTGTACTCAGCTGTGCATTAGGTTCTGGCAGAAAGTCATTCTTTGCAAACTTTTTTCCTCTCGAATAGTTGGTCCAGCTTGTGAGTTCTTGTGGTTTTTGGGGGAGAAAAAAATTAATCCCTACATCCATGCTGTACACTTTCAATTAAGAAAAAAATAAATTCCTAGTTTTTAAATTTCTTTTTTCATTGTTTATCTTGTTCCAAGCCTGCAGTTGGCTTGACTTCTTGTGCTTTAATATTTCTTTTAACAAAGTGCTGTTGCCAGTGTGCTTTTTTGGAACGAGCTCATCCCAACTTTTTTTTTTTTTTTTTGAGCTGACTCCTTCTGCCCTTGGATTTCTTGACTAATTGTTATAGTACACAAAGACTGATAATTCTGCATCTTGACATAAATAGCAACCTGTATTTGGAGAATCTGAAGAACTCAGCACATATCTAATTGATTCATAGGCTTTTAATCACTCGTTGGCATTTGTTTCAGGACTTGCTTCTTAAAAGCAGTCTTTTTATGGCCATATGGAAATATTTCTGATGATTCAAGGAGAAAAAAAACCAACCCCAAAGTCAAATACCATGCTCAGGAATTTGCTGTTGACAGGGTTTTAGGTGATTTTTGAAACTATCTACGTGTTTATGTCAGTAATACTTTAGTTTTAAAAAATTCACAAATGGTATAGCATCAGAGCAATGTTATAAATGGTAAACTATGCATCTTAATGTGAAACTCTTACTTCAACATCTGTGTTCTAGCTCTGTGTGCAGTAGTGGAAATTTTGTTCAAAAGGTGTGACCAGGAAAAGTAAAAACATAACAGGAGTTAGCTTGCCTGGGTGAAGGCATTGATCATTGCATGCTGGTGAAGGGCTGAGCATCTTCCTTTGCTCTCCAGTAATGGCAGGGAGCTCGCAGGTCTTGCTCCTGCCAGCTGAAGAGCATCTGGCTTCACTGTGTGCTCGCTGCTCAGCCCCAGCTCCAGGACCGTGAATCAGACCAACCCCAATTTAGGCAACCAAACAGTGTTGATTTGCACCAGTTGATGAGCTGATGTTCTTTCTGAGTCATACAAGAATCCCCTGTCCAGGTGGGCAAGACTTTCAAGGGTGCCTTATGGACCCGTTTTTTGTTTTCTCTTTTGGAAATTATAATCGCACTAAAAATGTGAAAAGTAGTAAATAGAATTCAGAAATTTGGCTGAATTCACTCATTACTTTTATGTCCAGAAGATAATTCAGAAATGACAAAAAAAAATATTGTCATATTATATTATAATGTTATATTAATATTTATTTAGACATGCATTTTCAGGATTCAGTGACCTGAAGATAAAATGTTTTGCTTTGGATCAAACAAATCATCCCGTGGTGATATAAATAGGAACCTTCCCCTCCCCAATTCAACCTGTGAATGAAAAACATCCATTATTTCTTCAACTCTAATTATGGGTCAGAGAGGCACACTTTGAATTTTCCCTGATACTACTATGAGTTGATTTAGTTCAATTTCTCATGAGTTCAGTGTATCACTGCCCCTCCCCTTTCTCAGATTCTGCATCCTGCTTTTACAGTTTTTTCTTCCCCCTTTCATCAGCTGCTCTGGTCAGATCCTCAGCTGGTGTAAATAGCTGTGGTCACTGCAAGGATGCTGCTGATTTACACAATCAAATGATCCTGTTCCGGGTTGTCTTACTGCTTTATGAAAATGGATTTGGTGAGCGAGCTTCGTCTGTAAATGTCTGATCTGAGTTTATTAGCATCCTAATATGCCTCAGACAAGTGTTTTTTAAGGGTGTTTTCATTTTATTCCTTAGGAGAATTTTATGTTTATTCTTTCTTTATTACTTAAATGCTGCACTGAAGAAACAAATTGTCCATTGAGATGGGTTTAGTGGAGCATTTGTTTCTTTCTTGACGGAATGGTTCTCTGCATCCATTAAAAAGTAGGAACAAAAAAGAAAGGCATTTTATTTAAAGCTTTATGTATGAAATAACCAAGTAAATGTGTATACGGGTAGAATTGAATGGCAGGTGGGGGATTACCAGTCCCTTAATTAAAGCGAATGAATCAGGAAGACTCACAGCCTTTACCTTGCAGCTGCGTATCAGACAAACCTTCGGCAGGCTTCGACCAGTGGGTCTGCTGGGATTTCAGGTTTTCCTGTTGCTTTTTGGGAACACCACCGCCTCCTGCCAGTGCATGCCAGCGCTGACCCTGCTGCACCCGGGCCATGGAGGGAGGCAGGGAAGCAGGGAGGGAAGGAGGGCCGCCTTCTCTTTGCCAAGTATTTGCTGCACAAATCTTGGTTGTATTTGCTCATGTCAGTGTGGATTTGAAAAATACATGGAGACCTATAATTCAGAGAGGGAGCGTGGATGCGGGCAGCCCATGCCGTAGCACGCTCCGTCGCATTCGTCACCTGTGATGCTCTCGGGGAGCCCAGTGAGGGCGACGGCTCCCAAACGCTGCCCCACGCCTGGTGCACTGAAAGGGCAAGGACTGGGCTGGCAAATCCGGTGTGTGGGGAGGAAGGTGGGATGAAACATCTTGGTGCAGTTGCCCCAGTGCTCCCGCAGCTTCCCTGAGCTGGTGTCTGGTCCCCTCCCCTACCGCTGTAGCCGAGTCCAGCATCTCACCGGTCCCTGCAGCTGCCCAGAGAGGAGAAATGGCTGAGCATGGAGCGAGTCAGTGTTCGAAACAGCTCATGAGGTTTATGCTGTAGGAAGTTTGTTTTAGTAACAAATCAGAAAATGAAGGTTTGAGAAAGGTGGAGCTGTTGTGAGATGAGGAGCACCCTGAGAATGCAAAACAAGTAACCGCTTCAAATCAAGTAAATCAGTACAGAGCAACTGATAGGACAGTACTGCAGAGCTGTCTAAATAAAATACTACTTACACTACTCACAACTGATTTTAGTAACACATGGTGCAGCTGTTATTTACCAAAGATGTCAGTTATTTAATTATAGTTTATACTAAAAGGTATTCAAGGTCATAGTTGTGGTATTTTCTTAATTACAGTCTAAGCTATAAAAAAAACCCTCAGAACATTTCACCCTAGGGAACCTAAAAATGGTTGTTGTACCAACCATTGGTACCAACCAAAAATGGTTGGTATTGAGTACTCTTGAGTGTCTGCTGTAAAGTAGGACTCTAAATCAAGAAAGGTTTAAAATTTTATCCTTTGATGGACTGTTCTTCCATGGTTTCCATGGAAAAGACTGAGATAAACTCAGTGGGAATGACTGAAGCAGGCTGGAAGTGCGAACAAATAGCAAAAAAAAGGTCTCTGGAATTCTTTCCAACAAATAGAAACCAGAAAAATACGATTTTTCCCTACACCAAGCTTGTCATAAATCCTGTTTTCATATCTGTTCTGCCAAGCTGAATTTTTTTGCTTTTCTTATGTCAAACACATGAACTTCAACCTTTTTCCTCTTTTGGGCAAGGGTTCAACCTGGCAAGACTGAAGTGGCTTGTAACTGTTATTTTCTGAGCTTTAAATGCAATAAAGGAACATTAATTATTCCTCTTTTTTATTTTTTTTTTCTGGAAACTGACCAAAGTGTAATTTTAGGCAGGACTATGGTGAATTTTCTTTTATTGGTCCTGAGTCTGGTAATATCTGGCTCAAGGTCGCTGAAGCTAATAAAAAAACTCCTGGCATTGTATATTCTATTCTTGTTATGAGTAGAGATGGACTGATGCTGAATTTTTTGTCTTACTGGATTATAATCCTAGATGCCATGAAGATATGCAAAGCTAACTGAGTAAAAATCACTTGTCCAGGTAGTCCAAAGAGTGCCAAAGTAGCCTTCTGCAATTTAAGCATTAGCGTAGAAAAAGTTTTCCTAGGAAATGGTGCGGTATGTCCCTGTATCCATTCAATAGCTCTGATACAGGGTGTTCACAAAATGAAATGATGTGAGAGTACTGTGTTTATTGGATTTTCTCACCCTTTTTATCTCAGTCACATAAGCCTCTTATCAGGCTCCTCTCCGGCCAAACAGCTGCTCGGAGCTGTGTTAAATAGTCAACACGCAGCTGTGTCTTTCTAGTGGACAGGACCTCAACACGTGACATTCATCTAGATGTGCAACGTCAATACCAGCACAGAGCAGGGGAGAGAAAGCAGTGAAATAGTTCCCTTTGACTTCCCCAGCCAACACAGGTGGAGGGTGGACCTTCTCACCGTAGGGCTGCCCGCAGGCTGCAAGCCTTGGTGGCCTGGCATTGGTGTCCACATGCTGGGTCCCACATGCTCCCAGGGACCTACTCCGGTCATGCCTGAGCCAAGCATCAAAGTCCCATCTGGTGTCCAGGCACATGCAAACCACCGTTGTGTGGTTCTCTGCTTTTTTGATGTGCAATCTAGGTCAAGAGAAGTAAGGCATAGCCTGAGATTTCTCACTTAAATCCTCTGCCCTGACATCTACAGGCATTTCGCCACAGCACTAGGCTCTCAGTAGGGTAGGGGCAAACTGAGTTTGGTTGGTTCACCCTGCTTCTCCGGAAGCTTTAAGGTGAGGGGGTGCTGGTGGTGTCTGCTGGTTAATGTTTTGTTGTCTTGTGTGTCTTCTAAAAGCTGGAGGAGTGAAATGTGCTGCTTCGTGTTCCTGCTGGCAAGATCTGGAGCTGAAGCTGGCTGAATTTATCATTGTAACTGCTCAATTCTTCTTCTTGCAAATGTTTCACTGAATCTGCAGTCAAAGGACAACTTTGAAGTCTGGCGTTACCTCCAGTGTGATTACACGGGGGACTCCAGTTTTCCGTTTAAAAGTGAGAGTTCATCAAAGGCCCATGAAAGTGAAGGATTATTTAATTACTTCTTGATTTGCCAACAGTATACTCAGCCCTGTTCAGAACATAAAGATGCATAATGTCTGTTCCCCGCGGAGTCTTAGCAGAGTCCTGAATATCGTTTCCTCCAAACAGGTTTCAATATGTTTTCATCTGCTCGTGCAGTATCTGTCGTGTCCCTAACTTAACGGACTTAAGAGCAGGGAAATGTATTATGAAAGGTTTGAGAATGTCTGCATCAGAAGCTCCCAGTTCTGCTCTGATGATATGTTTTTCAGCTGAAATTGTGTGAGATGAAATTTATTTAATGGCTGAAATGGACAGAAAACCTTTCTCTCAGGAAGAAAACCTCCACGCACATCTTCCTTTTATTGCAAACTAGTTTCCTGGAAAAGGAGGAAGTAACGTACTTAGTTGTTTTGATTATTGTTATTATTTGTAGTTTCCCCATTCCATTTAAGGAGCTTCCAGGTAAAGAAAAAAACCTGGTTTTCTGGGGGCTTTGGAAAGAGATATTTAATTCTTTGTCCCATCACTGGTTTGCTGAATGATATAAATAATGTTTCTCTGGACTTTCTAGTTCTTCCATCCTCTAAACTGTAAACTTTTCAGAGGAGACGTTATCTTTCACTTTGTTTCCCCAGTGCACAACACAACGGTGATCAGAATCTCCAACTGCCACAAAATTGATGATGAACATGTTAGGTTCACGCAGAGAGCGAAACCAATGAGACATCCACTGTTAAACAGAGAACTGTCATGCAGTAGTCTTCTGACCTGTGTGTGTCTTTTCACTGCTCCCATTGCCCCTCCGGCATTGGGCACTACAATGAGGAAGCGATAGGAGAACAAAGTTTGGCACTAGGTGGCTTGGCTCATGCACTGAGTATCACTAAACAACTGCTAAATTCGACAGTCAGAAATAAAAACGACGTGATTCTCATGACTTGCTATCCTTACCCTCACCAGGCAGTGTGACGTACACGAAGCCCTGTACTGCGTGGGCTTAGTGCAGGTGGGATGGCTGCAGCAGGGACTGCATGGGGCAGCAGCACCAGTTGAGCCTGAGTGGTGGCTTAGGTCCACCCCTTCTTAGGCTCTTCTTTTTTTGTCAAACACACCCACACAGCCTAGACGGAATGTTTCCAATCACTTCCTCTTGGCAATCAGCCAAACAGCTGTTTTTCCAGAAAGGACTTGGGAAATGGGGATATGTAAATCGAGCCTTTGGAGCCAACTCCATTTCCAATTTTGGTTTCAACTTACAGTGACCAGGATGTGGCTGGGCTGGTGTGAGAGACTTTTGCTGCACGTGGTATAGCATCACCTGAGCTTGTGGGCAGTGTTGATGTGCACCAGCATCATCTTCCCAGCCAATGGTCCCATATAGGGTGGCATCTGCCCATACTGGCAGTGAATGAGCTCTCCTGCTCTTTACCACATGTCGTTTTGTTCTTTGCTGCAGAACTAAGGAAATCTCTAGATGATCCTTTGGTGCAAGATCATAACAATAAAAGAAGGCCACAGCCAAGAATTTTATGAATGTGCCTGGAAACTTTGTTAAATTGCAGTACCTATCCACATGACAGCTCTGCAGCGTTCTGATGCCAAACCTCCAGAGAAAGTCCTAAGCACTTACAGGAAAGATCCTCTGCACTTAAAGTACTCAGTACTTTCAGTATGTATGCCTTAAATTACTTCCCAGACTGGGGAAATGTTGTTTCTCAACACAGGGGTTTTATCTAAATGATGGAAAGCCGTCCCTGTGGCCCTACTTGTGTTCTGGCTCCATTCTGGGAAAAGACCTCAGTGTCTACTGCCCTCTTTGCCCCAGTGTTGTGCTTTCCATGAGAACAGATCTCAGGCATGGGAAGAAAAAAGGAACCGTGTTGTGCTCTGGTCTAAACTGTCAGAGACCCAGAACAGCATGTCTTGGAACCAGAAAGTAGACAAGCTGCTGGATCTTTACTTTGTGGCTAAGTCCTGGGTTGTGGTCCCTGTGCCAGAGCTGCTTCTGCATTTTACCTCTTAACTGTTTCTTGGAAAATGAAAACCCATCTTTGAAGCAGCATCCAGAACACATCCTTCCCTTGGAAGGAGACAGAAGTAGTCTGAATTCTCTCAAGCAAATAGAAGAATCACAACACAGGCTCCTGTTTCCTCGCAAGAAATTTAGCTGCTAGGCTACTCCAGAAAAAGGAAAGGACTACTGGCAATCATATTTTAATACAGTGAGATCTGCCTATATTTTTTTTTTTTTCAGAAGATCTAGGTAACTTTCAGGTACTTAGGTCTCTGAGGCCCATGCCTCAAAGGGACAGAAATATCCCCACAAGCTTTTATCTTTGTGCAATCCATTGATATACGAACCCTAAGAGACTAAAAGCATGCTCGTGGCAAACTCAGGCCAAGGAAACGATGTCTGCTAGAATACTATTGCCAGACTTTCCATTATAAGAAGCGACCTTTCACTCCCTTCCAGAGAATTTTGGATCTTCAATACTGACATAGAGGGTAAGGAAACTCACATTACAAGAGAAAATTGCCTTGATTTGTCTTTTGAAACAGCTTCTCTTTTTACTGCCTAATGTTCTAACGTACGACCTTCCACTCAGTAATTGCTTGTCTATCTGCTACAATATGTTTAACATGAGAAGTCTTTCCCCCTTTGACTGCATTTTCTCCTTCCTTTTATCGACATTTTTCTTTCTTCAAGGAAATTCCACATCTTGTGGAGTCTTAGGAGTGCTTGACTGAAACAGCTTCTAAAACGGTATCTTAAAACAAATTCTCTTTTAAGACTTGAGCCATGCCAGATTTCTGAGGCAAATAGTCCTTGCTTGGTTGTAAAAATTTGAAAAATAATGAAGTGGAAATGAAAAAGGAGTATATTTTCATTGCACCAGGAGGATTTGAAGAAAGGTCTGCTTACTTGAAGCCACTGCCGAAACAGGAAAATTTGGAGTGCCTAAATCCACAACGCTCTAGTTCTTTGCAAAACAGTGTGAGCCAAAGTCTGGTGTTGATCTTCATATGTAATAGCAATTGTGTCTATAATTGGCATCATCTTTTCCAAGGCACTACACAAGTTTGTTGTGTTCCAGCCTTCTCATGGATGTGTTGGCGCTTACTGCAAACTTCTGCTTCAGTTATCGGGTTTCCCTTAAGCTCTTTGTAGCACCAGGAGAGTCATTTGCCTCTTCATTTTTTCTCATGTTTTCTCAAGGTTTTTTGTATTTTTATTCTCATGGAGTTATTTGCTCCACATCATTAAAGCTGCACATTCTTGATGTACACATTCTCCTTTTTCATACTTAATTATGGAATCCCAAGAGAAAAATACATCCATTTTGCTGTTGGCTTAAAAGGCCAACAGAGAGCTGCATTGCAACACTACCACCCGTGAAAGAGCTAGCAGTTAACAACGTTTTTTATATGTTGGCCTAACATATGTTACTTCTCTGTTAACACTTTCGCTTTAATGTAAGACCTTCAGCATGTTTCTTTTGCGTAGAACATAATCTCTATCAAGAAGTCAAATAAAGGCAAGTAATACAAGTCACTGCAAAAAGCAAACATCACAGAGTTTGATATGCCCATAAAAATATGTAAGGAATTGTTTTCTCCGTATTCATCTGTGGAAGTAGGAGCAAGGCAGCCACCAAAAGGGAACCAAAGAGAGTCACAGCCGTCATCCCACCAAAATGCAGTCCAGCCTGTTCTTCGTTTTGAAACTGTTTCTTTAGTACTGCATTCAAATTGCATTTATGATGGTGACCATTCCATAGTGCAAATAATATTATTGAATGCAAATAAAATAATGCTTGTTATCGTGAGAAGCTGTATCTATGAATTTTAGCCTGGACTTCCTTATCAATTGCCCACTTAGTATTCTCATGAGTGGTCTTTACCGAGGTCCTGTTCAACCACAGATTGGATATGTAGTACCAAGACTCGTGGGGTTGCTCTGCACAGAAGCACAGGCAGACGGCTAACCATTCTGTTACAAAATGTGTGATGGCTCTGACTTGAATTTTAGACGGCTGGGTTTTTTCATTCTCCGATACCTTCTGTACTGTTATTCTGCACTGGTTAATTTTGCTTCTTTAAACTACAGCTCAATTTTCATTGCTTTGATATATTCTACGTAGATATAAAACATTCTTCTAGCAAAGATCTCTACACAGCTCAGGGATTCAGAGGGAGCTGAGTGATGAGTGCACGTGAGGTCTGAATTTGGCTGAACGTGCAGACAGCATCTTTTGATACTGCCTCAGTGGCAGAACGGGTCGTGCTTTGGATTTGAATTCTGATGATGCCTGGAGTATCTTTCATGCTCTTGATAAAAAGAAAGGACCTCTTGATAAGAGAAGGAGCAGGTACCTGGAGTTGCTTCTTGGAAGTTCAGTGGCAAGCCAACCGAACTGAGAGTCTTTCATCAGCTCCGGTGGGGTTTGCATCCACTTCTTAATTGCTCAGTTGCTGGGTGACAATTAACACATAGGGTGGTGTTAAAATGCTGTTCTCTCATTTGGGTCTCAACCCAGCAAACTCTGTAAATATGAGCTTAAGCTGTAAGTTAGTTTGTAGTCTGCTTGAAATAAACGGGACTATTGAAGTTGTCTAAAGCTGAAAGCTACCTAAAGTAATGCTTCGGACTGGATCCACTGGCCCAATATACTCTTACATATGCACCCTTATACCAGAATGATTGGGTTCTCAGCTTAGTGCTTCCATAAGAGACAATTTACAATTTTTAACCTGGCCAGGGTTGTGATATTTCTGTTTCATTACTGGCGAACCCAACCCTGTCCCTCCCTTGGTCCGCCTTCTTGGAGAACTGCTGGTGAACCGTGGTGGGAGCAGAGCTGACTAAGGCTTCTGTCTTTAAAAGGACAGAGAGGTCTAAGACAGATACTACCATACAGTATTATTTTCTTCATTAGAGAACAGAAATGCAATGTTCTGTTCACTGACTAGGATTCATTTTGTTATTTATATTCGCTAAAAAAAAATATCATTTTTAACAAGGTAAATGACCTCACAGTTTTGTATCTTCCCAACAAACTGTGACCTGCTATGGAATACAGTATTTCACCCATGAACTCTGTCATCTTTTCCTGATTTACACGGAACCTTATGGATAACAAATAAAGTTTCTCCTTATTGCAGGAGGGTGGGGGAATAAAAGAAAGCCAATGAATATCTGAACAGGCTGCCATAAATACAGCTTGCTTGGCATGCCTGTCCCTGAGATGAACTGATTTGTGGCCTGGATTCAAAAATGTTTTACTGTTCTTTGCTTCTCACTGTGTGGATTCAGCTATTTAGATCAGGCTAATTTTCAACTGGAGGAACTGAAGAACTATTATTCTCCCCAAAGGTTATCTCATTTGTTTAAAAACTGGTGGCAAACCATTGACTGCTGTATTTGTTTCAAAGAGAGCAGCCGTGGGGGAGGAGGGTTATATCTGGAAAACTCCCATGTGCAAACTCCCAAGGTCCTTTCCTGAAATAACAAATAGTTTCATGAGTGGTAAAATGAACTTCACGTGGTTTCCAGCAACTCTCTCCTCAGCTGTAACAGAGGATGAGCTCATCAGGTTATGCTCCATGGGATTTAAAAGGGTGTATTTCTTGTCATAAAACATGTCAGAGTATGGTATCTTTTCAGCCTCTACCACTGTGTCAAAGTTGTTGAGGTTGGCCAACCACTTCTACAAGGGGAAGAAAGACAGAAGCAAACTTACACACAGGACATCACCTTAGGAAGTGAGGCTAAAATTCCAGAAACCTTAGAAAAGTGGAACTAAGTATTCCACATTATTGGTTAGGTCCAAGACAAGGTTATTCTCTGGATTCCTCTTCTTTCTGAAGGAATGGACAACCTTCATGGAGCAATCCTTGCTCAATGGATATTGAAGAACAGATGTCACATTAGCTATTAGCAAGCAGTAATTGGCTTTTTAAAAAAATTTATTTTAGTGAAGGAATTCATTGTCTGTTGAATGATGATAATATAAACGAGCTTCTTTCTGTAGTAGGTACGTCATGACTGGGAGTAGCTTTAACAGGAATGTGTTGATACACTGCTAAAGCTTTTCAGGAAACACAGGCATCCAGAGCAAACACAGGGTGAAATTTGTGTTTGTGAGTCTTGCTGCTCATGCAGCATGGCATTAGGAGAACATGCCCCAGCTGGGAAGGAGAAACATCGGATGTGCTGGGCACCCACGGTGGGGAAGGTCTTGAGACAAGCACAATTTTTTGAATATTAAGCTGAACTTCCAGGTTTGCACTTTGACACCCAGCTGCCCTCCNGGGGAGGGGAAGACAAGCACTTCTGAAGATGCAGCTGCTTTAAGCACTTGAATGTGAGCTCCTCTGACTTGGACAGCTGGAGTATCATGTACCA
This sequence comes from Ibidorhyncha struthersii, assembly GCA_013398815.1. Classification (NCBI taxonomy): domain Eukaryota; kingdom Metazoa; phylum Chordata; class Aves; order Charadriiformes; family Charadriidae; genus Ibidorhyncha; species Ibidorhyncha struthersii. The sequence continues at coordinate 118,727 of VZSZ01005671.1, forward strand.
TTACATTTAAAATTAGTGGTTGGGAAAGAATAAAGAGGAAAAGAAAAGAAAGATTAGTTCAGATAAATAAAATATATTGCAAGCTGCTTCCCAGTCAGTTCAGACTCTGCAGGGAATTGCCTCACTGCGAAGATGTCTCCCAGCTTCCTTCCCACTCATCTTCCTTGCGAGATAGTTTCCCTCCCCCGCTGCAAGGACGTCTTGTAGCTCCTGCCGTCTAGAATATCCTCCTCCTGTGCATTGCTTAAATGGCCTTTTTGCCTTATGACTTAACACCTACTTTTATTCATAGTGAAGTGATTTTATATGCTTTTTAGTAAATGTGACAGGCAGTGTATTACCCACTGTCGTCTTTTATTTACTCCCATAAAGCATTACAGAATACAGTTAGTATGTGACATTCAGGACACTGTATAATACTGCATTGTATTGCATTGCAATATGGGGTAGTTCAGTGCCTTGAAAGAGGCACTGCCTTTGCCTACATCTTTTCTCGAGTGGGTTCTTTCCTGACTTTCCCCATGGTCAGAGTTTGGTTTCCACGAGTTCCCCCAGTGTATGTGATAAGGGCAATGCTTGGCTTGGAAAGGTCCTGTCATTTTAGTCTCACATCTTAGTTGCTACAAGAAGGACAGGAGTTGCTCACATCTCCTCAAGCTGTTTCCCAGATGCTTGATGATTCATGAGGGGCCAACCTCCAGAGACCGAGTTTGGGTTGACAGTGTTCCCGCATCTAACTAAACCAGTTAACTCTGTAAAATCCCAGTGAAAACCCCTGTGGAAAACTCTAGTGCTTTTGGTTCCAGTCCTGGCTACACCGCTTCAGGTTGTAATTTAGTGCATGGAGAGAGGTAAGAGGGGAATTAAGCTGTTTCATAGCTCCTGAAAAGTCTACTCCAGTGTCAGGTGAAGGCCCTGAGTGGCTTTGCGTTTCATCCCATGCGAGTTATAGAAACAGTATTTATGGCCATTCTCGTCAAACATACTTTCTTCCTTTGTGGAAAACGCATATCTTCAAACTGTAATATTTTTATATCCCCTATTTTACTATCCTGAGCATTCGTGCTTCTCTCCAGTCTTTCCTCTATAATACCTTTATAATTACTGCATTTACCATGATAGAAATAACCAGTCACTGTGCTTTGATTTTTAAGCTTTTTAACAAGTGCAGCTTTATTTCTCCATTTACCCTTTAACTTGGATACTGCAGAGCTGCGCCAGCCACTGCATTTCAGCACTGGTCTTGGTCAGCTGTGGTGGGCTTGCTGGCAGAGCACCCCAGTCTGTGGGAATAGGAGTTTAAGTTGAATATACTTGCTGTTTACCTGCTGTAGGTGACCCTGCTCTGACAGGGGGGTTGGCCTAGATGATCTCCAGAGATTCCTTCCAACCCTGACCATTCTGTGATTCTGTGTAAATATGAAGCTGTGACAGAGCCTGTCTTCTTAGGGTACAGGAATACTGGTAACATACTTTCTCAGCCGGTGTGCTGAGTAAAGTGCACAGATTTTTTGTTTGGGGGTATATATATGAGCACATGTAAAAGATACTGTCCCTAGGACTCTAATCTCAGCACCTGACAACTCCAGAGTAAAACCTGTACTAGGACTGGCTGGGAAAAGGAACCTTTCCCTCAGAGGCATAAACCACATTGCGCCACACAGTGAAATGCATACTGATAGTGGGAAAATGGCAAGAGTTTGCTCTCCAAGGAAGAAGAGCAAAGTACTCTCACGTATCGGATGAGTTCTGCCATGTTTTACTGCAGTAACTTTTGTTCTGACCTAGGGAATGGTTGTTTCATTCAAAAGTGCAGAATTTGCTTTCATCAAAACTGTTTATTTTTATCTCTTTTCATGGACATTGTGGACATAGTCCTGTGAAATACCCTTGTCCTCTTGGGTGTACTGGGTGTTTTCAGATCCAAAGGTCCTCAGCATTTCAGTAGGAACTCAGGAGTGTTGGCTGGACATTTTGTTTCATTCCACATTGGGGGAAAAGAACAGAGGTGTCTTTATTTTTATTTTTTCAGAAAAAAAAAATAAATATAAACCAGACCTGAGTGTAGATGTTGCTGATAAAACTTGCAACAAAACTGATGGGTGGGTGATCTTTATTTTCACTAAACTGTCAGTTTTCCAATGCAAATTGTTTGGTTAAAAAAGAACATAACAAACCAAAACTGGCTAGTTCTGCACTTGAGCTATGGAGTCAGGCCTGGATTTGCCTAGAAACGGTGGCTCAGGGTGTGAGAACATTTCATCTTGAATTAAAGCATCTTAAAAATATGTCACAAATAGATCTTTGGACATAGTTTTTACAGGAAATTCAGACTTTTAACTTCTAAGTTTCACATTGTTGGGAAACTAGAATTATTACCCTTTCAGAAGGGTACAATGAACTGTTGACACACAGCCACGCTTTGCTTACAGCTATGTACAGGGAGGTATTTACAGCCAGGAACTAGTGAAAAGCAACCTGAAAAATAAATGTACTTACCATTAAGTTTGTTCTTTTTCTCTGGGTTCCTGTTTTCCATCAACATTTATGAAACAAACATATTTCTTTTCTTTGAAAAGCTTAGAGAGCTTCAGTCAAACTTTAGATTTTATTTTAAGAGACAGAACTTTGATTACCGTGTGTGACAGATGGTTGTGGCTGGTTGCTTACTTTGGTTTTGTATTTCCAGTGTACTACTGGGTCATGTTTCTGAGCTTTCCTAGGGTGCCTCGGTGGGAGAAGTTTTCCCCCTGTTTGCTCTTCCTCAGTAGCCAAATTCAGGAGAACACTCCGGTTTTACAGTTCTGTTGCTTGTAGTGAAACTGGAGGTTGACCCGACCTTCAGCAAAGTACTGGGGGTGATGTTCAATTTAAGATGAGGACAGTGTAGTCTAGGCTTTTACATAAAAGCTAGTGTCTGAGTTCCCGTTAGTAAGTAGAAATTTGGTCAATGCAGTTGGGTGACTGAGTCAAAACCTGTCCAGGTGTAGCTCCCACCGGCCGTGTTGAGGAGGGCCTCAGCTTGCCCATGCGCAGGTGGCTCTGCGAGACAACACAGCTTCCACAAGATTTCTGCTGGGGGCTACTGGATGTACTACTGGACCTCCCTGACCCGGTGGAGGCCCGGCAGGAAGCCGTACTATGTCTTAAATGGTGTTAGAAATCTCTCTGTGAGTAACTGAACTGAGCCCTAGATCCCCACACACCACAGTGGGAACACAGGCAGCTGTCTCACGGATGGAGGTTCAGATCCCAGTGTCTTTACTGGGAACCGAACCCTGCCGTGATCGGTGCGTTGCCTTGGAGCCTTGTGATCCTCGAAATTTCGCCACACTGAAGTTGTCAATGCACAAAAAAATAGTTGTTTGCAGTTCTTTGATGCTGGAAGCCAAATTCCTGTGTCACTAACAGCTGGACAATGCAAGCACATGGTGCAACTGAGAAGACATTTTGACTTCTAGAGCTGGGTCTTGCCACAGTTCGTGTTATCCTTGGAGCCAGGGATTTACAGCAGCTGAGGCTTTACCTCAGTATAAGTGAACTTTAGGAACAATTGAGTATTTGCTCAGGCAGAAGTTGTGGAATTTGAATTAAGTAAAGACTTGGCTATTTGTTTTGAAGTTACTCAATAAGATGGTTGGTGGGACAGTTTCTGACTTCAGTTACATCGGTGTAAGCGTGAAGTAGCTATTTGTGTTAATGATCCATTGACAGAAAATGATTCACACCATATAAATAAAATCAAAATGCGACCTAACACATGCTTCTGGGAGGAAACGCTTAAGCACAGTAAACAAATTTAGACTCACTCGCACACACTTTTCTGCAGCCTTTTATTGCTGCTTTTGTTTTGTTTAGAGGGCATCTCTCCCCAGAGCACCAAATTTGGGAAGCAGGGATGTTTCCCTTTTTACTTCACTCTGTCTCACTTCATTGTTCTCAAGCTTGCAGCTTTTAGTAAAGTTTAAATTCTGTTTTAAAACAAAAATGGTGAGAAGGAAATGATATAATCAATATCAATGTAAAAGTAATGATATATTTATCTTAAAATAAAGTCTATATAGTTGAGTACTGTTGTTCTTATTTTTTATAAGGGGTTAAATTTAGAGAAAATACACTGTACTTCCTATTTAATAATAACTGCTTCTAGACCCCACTTTTTATAGATTTTAAATGCAAATAATTTGTGCTGTGTTGTAAACTGTTGTGTTTTTTGCCTTCCTATAACTGGAACAACATACTAATTTCTACAAGTTGTGACTACTAACAGAGAGCAATCACCTCACAGACTTGTACCGAAAAGAAGAGACCATCAGCGTGGCAGGGAACGGCTGCATCCACAGTCCTCGCTTCCCCAGTAGTTACCCCAGGAACCTCCTGCTGACGTGGCGACTCCACTCCCCAGAGAGCACCAGGATCCAGCTGGCTTTCGATAATCAGTTTGGACTGGAGGAGCCTGAAAATGATATCTGCAGGTGAGTGGTGAGTGGAAATTTGCAAAGGGCTTCTTACCGCCTTCGAGCTTAAGGATGTGGCCACTGGCATGAGACTACAAACTAAAACCTGGCTATCTCTGGCCGGGTCTGTGATGGCCCTGCTTGGAGGACAGACCTCCAAGGGTCCCTTCAACCCAAATCGGTCTTTTTGTTTATAAATAAACTGAGCTGTCTGGGGCGTGAAGCCGTTTTGGCAGGTTTTAGTCTTTCTATAATATTTGAGGCACAAGGAGCTCGTACACTCAAATCCAGCTACCCAACAACTCAGGTACTACTTTAGTAGGATTTTGTTCTCTATCACCTCTGTCCGGTTTCAGCCAGGCAAAAAAACCCACCTGTTTCAGTAGGTGGAAAGCTCTGGGAGGCATGAGTGAGTAGGTATGTGTTTATGTTGGGGCGTGAGGGACAGATAAAAATACATGGAAAATATTACTGTTTTTCAAATTATTTCTTTGTCTTTATTGTTATTCTTCACTGTTATGGTTTCTTTTAAAACCTTTAAAAATACGTCCACAAACATCAGTGTACTCTGCATACTGTTATTTAGAAAATAAAGTGTACTTTACTATATCCCGATCACTTTGGTTTCCCCTTTTAAGCAAAAATGACCATAAGCTCAGCTGATCTGGCTGATTAACCCAGGTGGATAAACTGCTTTGCGTTAGCAGAGCACAGAGGTGAATCTTGCCAACGTTCACTAAAACAGTATAAATCCGTGGAGTTTTTTGTTTATATTTCTTTTATTCAGCTATCTGTTCTGCGGGAGAGAGCAGGCTCAGGATTCCCATGCGGTCCGAAAGGCAGATTGCTGTGATGCTGCTTACATAAAACGCTCAAGTCTGGGCTTCAGCTCTCTGCCTGATCATGTTGTTACTTACGCCTTATCTATGTGGAGAACTAGGTTGTTAGGATTTCTGCGAAGCCAGCCTCTGCTTATCTTATCTTCTTTGTCAATTAATTTGCATTTATAGGGTTTGGCAGCTCTGCGGGGTTTTACAGGGTGGTTTGTTTTTTTTTCTTATTTTGCTTTGTTAATTTTCTACGTTACCAATAGAGAGAACCATTTCTGCAGGTTTCCTTTCCGTTTAGTAATAAAAGAATGCAGCCTGAAACTGGCTCTTCTTCCCTGCGCCTTGATGGTCTTGGCAGCCGCTGCTCCGCTCTGGTGCTGTTGGTCCAAGATCAGCAGCAGTCAGTAACGGCAGTTACCTCCTAGCACCGCAAACGCTTTCCCAGATCGAGAGCCTAGTGCATACAGAAGCCGCCTGTTAATATTTACATAGTGGATAAACTGTGGCTGACCTTAAAGCATTGCAACTTTGAAACGGAGGGCTAATTTACTGTGGAAAAAAAAGATGAAGTATTCTCTGTCAGGAGCCATTAAAGGTGGTGGCACAGTGAGAGGAAGTCAAGCTGTTACTGGCATTATGGGTTTGGGGACCGTCTTGGAACGCAATCCGCCTGCTTTTTCCAGAGCAGCTAATTTGGGATGCAGAGAGAAGCAAAGACCTTCCATCATCCATAATGTCTATAGAAGCTGGAGAAATATCTCATTCTTTTCTGTAATAAAGCTTTCCCTGGCATTCCTGGAAGATCTTTATTTGCGTAGTATTACTTCCAGAGTGAGGAATTTCTCGGGCAGACAGCTCGTGGTGGCTTTAAGCCTATTAAGTACTGTGTGCATAGTTAGATTTTTTGCTAATGCTCAATATGTTTTTCAAAACTAGGTCCTTTCTGCAACTTCAGTCCCTGACAAACCCTGCAGTGCTGCTTTAGAGAGGCAGCCGGGCGTGTTTTAATTGAAATGAATGCTGAGGGCTGAGCATGTGCTTCAATGCCGTGTGTATTGGACAAGTAATTCAGGACCTCTGCACCTTACCTTCCTTTTGTACTTGCTCCTGACCTTATGCTTTTTTTTTTTCCAGAACCTTCCTAGTGTTTTCTTTCAATTTTTCATTAATGCTAATTATTGTAATTTGCATCCTATTAAGACTGAACTGATTGAAATTCATTCAGGCTGAGGAATGAGAAGGTATACTTTAGCGGAGCTGTTTCAGAAGGAGGGGAAATATTCAAGGTTTTACAGAATTTTTTAGAAGTGCTGCGAGCATTTCCACAGGCACTTGATAAGAGATGATTCTGAAAAGCAATTAAATTACCCAGCCCCCGAGGCTCCTTGGATGCACAGAAACAACTGAGACTGCGCCTACTTCCATGACTGTTGCAGCTCTGCTGTTGAAAGCAGAAACAATCCCTGAAAGCCCATGGATTTTCCCCATTTTTTTGAGCAGTTAGTCTGGCTCCTGGCCTCAAAAAGTAGGGAGGCCAATCAGGACAATTTTCACCAAAGCCTACAAGGTTATCTTATGCTGAAAACTCTGCAACCCCTCGTGTTAGAATAAGCGTTGACTGGCTGTCGTGCTGCCCAGGGGACAGTGATGGATGCTCGTGCGGCAGCGCGCAGCTCTGCCCGGGTACCATGTCCATCACCACGAGGGAGTGGGAGTGGAGAATGGTGGAGAGAGCCTGAGACAAGGTTATCTCTGTCTGGAACTAAACCTTGTAGGGTTACGAAAAGTGTTTGTTTCAGCAGATATTGGGCAGACTTAAGTGATTTGGTTATGGCAAAGCTGTTATTTTCTATTCTGTGCAATTTGGGATTGGTGAACATAAACGCAGCAGTGCTGATATTCTCAAGCCGCATAGTATTTGTGTTTTTTTGACGTGGACTCTTAGCAGAAAAAGAAAAGCAGGTCCGTTATTTACAGAGCTATTCAGCTCCCACAACTGGGTAGGGAGGCAGGCGCTTGGCCCGCAGACCCGGGGGTGGGGAGCAGCACATTTCTAGTAGGAATCAGTTAACAGTCTTAAACTCCCTCTTTGGAGGATACACGTGCTTTGATAATAGAAACCTTTCCTGGTAAAGACCTCCAGAGTTTAAGGCTTAACTGTACTGTGGGGATGGCAGCTCTCCCCCTCTCTCGTTGCCTGCACTCAACCTGCCCCTCTTGTCATCACCTCTCCCTCGCCGGCCGCGATGTGTGGGGCCTAATTCTGGCTCCACAGATATTAGGGACTATTTTTCTCATAGATGTAGTGAGATCAGGACTTTATTCTCTGCCTTCCTTGTTCTTTAGCTCAAGAAATGAACTCAATAAATGACCCAAGCCAACAAATACGCAGGCTGTGGCAGTGAGCGCTGTCACTGTGTCCTCTCATCCCTGCATCTCCTGGCAGAGCCCTCTTTGGGCTCAGGGGCACCACGGCTGTGGCACGTGTGCCTTGGCCAAGGTGTGATCTTGCATGGGGCAAGACAAGCTGTTGCTTTTTCCCTGGCGACAGCACCCAGACAAAGAGCGGAGGGGTCCCCGCCGTGGCACGCGGAGTGCCAGCCTGCCCTCTTCTGCTTGAAAGCTTGAAATGAGTGTCTCGAAACCATCTAGCAGGAGCAATGTGCCACCTACAAGGAATGTCCTAAAACCCACCTTTCAGCAGCATGCGCTGCCCCATGTCCTCCCAGCACCATCCTTTGCTCCTGGCATGGCGGCAGCCCAGCTCTGTCCCTGCTCCAGCCCTCCGACGCGTGCAGCAGGAGGGAGCCAGTTGCTGCTGCTGCAGGGAGTTGGGGGACCACCAGAAAGTGCATGAGGGCTTACAGCTGCTCAGGTTGGGCAGCCTGCCTTAAATAATATTTTATCCACCACGTGAAGTGCAGTGTGTATGTTTGCTGTGTACTAAGCACATGCAAGTGCCTCTTTTTGCTATCTTAGTGTGGTAGAAAATGCTGTCTGTCATGTGCCAGGAGCTCACAAAGCAGCCATTTGAGCACTCTGGCAGGAGCTTGCGGCTTAGTGTATTTTGTGCTACACAAGCATGTCCACCATTTCATACAATCATAGAATGGTTTATGTTGGAAGGGACCTTGAAGATCATCTAGTTCCAACCCCCCTGCCACGGGCAGGGACACCTCCCACCAGACCAGGTTGCTCAAAGCCTCATCCAGCCTGGCCTTGAACACTTCCAGGGATGGAGCTTCCACAACTTCTCTGGGCAACCTGTGCCAGTGCCTCACCACCCTCAGAGTGAAAAATTGCTTCCTAGTATCTAATCTAAATCTCCCCTCTTCCAGTTTAAAGCCATTCCCCCTGTCCTATCACTACGTGACCTTGTAAAAAGTCCCTCCCCATCTTTCCTGTAGGCCCCCTTTAGGTACTGGAAGGCCACAATAAGGTCTCCCCGGAGCCTTTTCTTCTCCGGGCTGAACAACCCCAACTCTCTCAGCCTGTCCTCATAGGAGAGGTGCTCCCGCCCTCTTATCATCTTTGTGGCCTTCCTCTGGATTCACTCCAACAGGTCCATGTCTTTCCTATGCTGGGGACTCCCAGCATAATATGTAGTCTGATATTTTGCAGTGGAGAATGGGGGACAGTTGTCTTTGTGTCTCCAGCTGTGCTCCGGTCTATTTGCAACCACCTTCTGTAACCAGAGTTAGCAAAAACTAATCCTTCAAACTGGTTTCCAGGTATGACTTTGTGGAAGTGGAAGATATATCAGAGACCAGCACGGTTATACGAGGACGGTGGTGTGGACACAAGGAAGTACCTCCAAGAATAACATCGAGAACAAATCAGATAAAGATAACCTTCAAATCCGATGACTACTTTGTGGCTAAACCTGGATTCAAGATTTGTTACTCCCTTGTGGTAAGTCACCTCGCTGTGTCATGGGTGGGAGACAGACTGTTGTGTAAAAGAGCATCAGTACTTGAAGACTGGATGATTTAGCTAACCGCATTGGATCAAAACACTAATTGACTGAAAGGACTTTCGTTCCAGCAACTACATTAATACAGATCAAAGTATTTTTGACATCTTGTCATTAAATATGAAATAAAGTCAAGTCCAGGCCAAGATTTACACTAATAACATGTTTCAGAAGCACTAACACTTTCTGCACTGAGGCTGCACTGGCAGTGCCTTGACAGACGCTGCAGAAATCGCAAAGTAACGACTGCTCTGTGAACTCCTTTTTTATGTTAATTTGAGGTCAAATAAAAATACCTTGAAGGGTTATGGCTGTGATTCTGAGTTATATGCAGAGTAGTTTTTTTCCACATGCAATAAAATTCTACATGCAAGACAATGTGCTAAGGCTCAGGCTGTATTTTCAACCATGTATAAATATGCCTCTTTGGATATGCAGTGGCATCACCAGGGTGTCATGTACATTTCAATGAGATGAAAACCTACTGGTTTTTTACTTTGTTTTTGTCTTTAGGGAGCAGGAATTCTCATTACTCTAAGTAGATTTTGATACAAACATGTATTCCTTTGTATTGTCCTGATTAATATTATAATGCATTTGGTGCAGTGTAGCTCAAAAGAGGCAGATTTTGCAAACACACAGGAAATGGTAAGCATTAGTTTATTATACTGTCATATCCATCACACTTCTTATTCCCTTTTTATTCACTCCACTGTTATTTAACAAGAATAAGAAAGCCTGGAATAGCAATAACGTTAATTCTGTAACAGGAGAAATCCGCTGTTTGAGTCATTTCACTTCAACCTCTCGGCTTTGCATGCATGTATGCATAGGTATGCTAAAAAGAGTCCGTAAACAGCACATTGTCAAGACAACTCTAAAGATATAAAGACTGGGCTCCCTTGCATTTAAATTGTTAGGCTTCTAGTGGAGTAAGGCGTTGCACTGTGAGTAAATCCTGAGCTCTAATTTACTCTAATTTGAAGGTAATCTACTAAAACTAAAATTTAGGTAGAGCAGTCTATGAAAGACCACTGGGCATAAAAATGAGACAGTGAAGCAGCCTCTTTTTACACTACTCCTATTTCAGTGCAGCCACAAAAACTCTGCTGCATTTAGCAAGCTTTATTCCAAACCATGTACAGCTAGTTTGATAGTATTAGGCTTTCCAAAAATGAATGTTATCACTCAAAACACAGGACTCTGCACTAGAAACCTCAAAAAAGGCTATGGTATTTATCTAATTTCAAAACTATGAGTAAACAGAGAATTTTACAGTCAAGCAAATCTATTCAGAAGAATACTCTCCAAGTGCACCCTCGAATGAAATACTGATTTTTTTTCCTAGAAGGAAACCATACAGCGGATTAGTGGCATTCGTGCATCACCATGCGATGGGGTGTGATATGTACTTACCTGGTTTTCAGATTCTAAACCGTACAACCTAAAACTGCAGGATTAATATTCATCGGAGTCAGCCCTTATTTGATAGTCCCCACAGTCGCTCAGAGCTCAGTTCATAGATATGCTGAGCACTGCTGACCCCTGAAGGTTGAAACCATTGTGCGTTTCTAGGCAGCAAACCAAGGAGCATTAACGAAGCATGCAAAAACATACGGTATTTTGTATCAGATTAAATGAAAGACCTTTATATTGCTTTTTTCCTTTCCTGGGCTTTCTTGGAAAATGGTGCACAAGATAGGTGCAAATCTTTAATTCCCTTTTTTTTCCTTATATTTGGAGTTTGGATCCGCATGGCAGTTTTTTATTTGTGTACCAGACTCTGACTGATAATTTTCCAGAGAAAACCAAAGCAAGCGATTTGGAGAGTTTCGCTGAGTTTATTGATCAGCTGCGTCTCCTGAGTGTGGTGCCAGAATGGCTGGGTGAATTTCTCCCCGTTACGCATGCAGCTAAACAGCCTTGCAGCCTTGCTCTCCGGCCTCCTCACTTATGAATCTTCAAGGAAGTCAGTTAAGTTCACTTCATTTGATGCAGATCAAGTTTTTACTTAGTTCAGCATTCTGCATGAGGTACAGATGAGGCACCACAGAGCTTAGCAGAAGCATACTTCATTATCTTCATGTACTTGTGTTTTTGCATTAGCTTCACATTTAGAGAAACAAAAAGGGATTCTTTTTCTAGATAAGACATAAATTAAACTTGTATCCATGAAAATCACATTTGCCCATGGCATGCAAAGTAAGCAGCCCACATAAGGTGAAGAGGCTCGGTCACTCAGAATGGTGGGATTAGAATTCAAGTGACTCTGGAAAATTAGACTGAAAAAAATACTAGGATGATCTTTAACAGGACAAGGTTGGAAGCCACGTGGATGCGTGGGAGTAATTAACTGTCCCAATATAAAATAAGGGACAATGGGCAAGGGAACAAATCCGTGAAAAAAGTCTGAGCATCTAAACACAGCATTTAGCAACTTTTGCTTGCCAAGGCTTGCTCCCTCCACATGCTTCCTCTTCTTCCCGCTGTCCCCACGTCCTCTGCCTCTTGGCACTTCTGCCTCTGTCCTCCCCTGTGTGGGTCTGAGGGACTAGGAAGGCTGGAGGGGGAGCAGTGAGGGTGGTTTTGAAGGGAGGGGTCAAATCCAACATGCTGCTGCCTGTTGCCTGTCCCTGATCCCCTCTTTCTCCATGAAGCCATAGGACTCCCTGGCGTGGGACCTCCAGGGTGGACCTGACTCCAGGAGCTTATTAGTGAGTTGAGCGTGCCCCACTGCTTATCCTAAGTTGAATAAGAGTTAAAAGTGTCCTAATGTGGCTGGAAAAAGTCACTCCTACTCTGTGCTGTCTGTGACCGTACAGAAGTAGGTAAGCACGCACAGCTGGTGCCTGGTGTCCACAGGCAGTTCACACTCAAAGCCCCCAGCTGTAGCTCCGCAGTTTGTTGGCTTAGCCTGAGTATCCACACAGAGAAATGCCTCCCTTGAACCTCTTTAAAATTTGTCCTTTCCTTCAAGCTTCACAGACCTAGAGCAAAAATGGTCTGGAGCAAGCCCTGGACAGCTATTAGGCATGAGCCTCACTTAGCTGCAAATTTGTTTGAAATTCCTCCCTGCCATTATCCCTTAAAGTGCTTATTTCTCAAACTTTTTTTTTTCCTTGATTGAGTTGCCTTAGAAACATTAATTTGCGATACAGAAGTCACTGAGGTATTCCAGTCTTTGTTTCTCACACGTCGTTATCTAACTTCTTACTCTAAGGACATTGTGTTCACAACAAACACTGTAGAAATACATGATACAGAGGAAGATAAGTAATTTCATGTTACTTACGCAGTTGCTAGACGGGAGGTAGGCACTGTCATGAGAAAGGTCCTCTGAGTTGCACACCTTAAAGTAGGTGATGTGAATATTCTGCATTGCCGCAAATGTAAAATTTCATTCCACCGCTGCTTGCAGTGCAGTTACCTCAACTGAGGGATCTTGTGTGTAGCTAGTAAGTATTCAGTAATTACTAAAAATACTGCATGAATTATTTTGAGATGTTGGAACATAAATTAAGTTACACTGTTACACATGGAAATAATCTTTGCCTGATTGAAGTCATTTTATACAGTCCCCCTTTTCCTTCTGAAGTGAAATTCTTTCAATGTCCTAATTCTGGAAGGGAATGTTAACAAGATTGAACCCCATGTTTTACAAGTACATTAGCATGGACATTTACTAAAATAATCTAGGAACTCGTTCAAGAACGTGTTCCAACAATAAAGGTGAACGTTTTGAATTAAAATTCCCAACCATGCATCTAATTTAATTTTAATGAGACAACTAGAAAATGTTGGATTCCATTTGCTAATTAAAAACATTATTTTAAGTTTATTGTAAAAGGCACATGTTTGTTATACATTTATAACAGTAAATTGTTATTGCTTACTAATTGTTTCATTAATCCTAAATGAAATCCATATTTTGGAACTTTGACTAAAATCATTATTGGAAACAAGGGCTACAAAAAAGCTAGGAACATAGGTATATGTACAAACATGCATATATGCAAAGATGTAAGGTAAAAAAATATATATACACACATATACGTCTTTTTACATATACACATATATAAACATCCTTTTACCTTTCTTTTATTTATAATATAGTTCATGACTAGGAAACATCACATGCCATTAAGAGCAGTCTTTACTTGTTTGGGAATTGTAAACCAACAACGGTGGACATGTGGTACTAAACAGGAGAACATAAGTGCATTTGTCACAGGCTAAACTTACGTGTCAAAATGTGTATCAGTATGTTAGATCATGAGTAATTTTTGCTTGTTTGAAATGACATTTTTTGAATGAAGGAGCCATAGAGAAATTAATGGAGTGGAGAGGGGGGAACTCTGGGTTTTGATCCATCATGTGGAATGTTACAGAAGTAAAGCTACAAAAGTAGCTTTCTGCTAGACACCCAGGGCATAGGTCACCACTTACATGAAAAAAGAGCACTGGTCACAAAGTAGGGTAAGACACCAGAGTCAGTCTAATAAAATTTAATTACTTTCCCATGCAAAAAATACTGACCAGTCAAAGTTAGTTCAAATACTAAACTTAAACTCTTTGATACTTGCCTTCACACGAAAACACCAAAAATTCAAAGCACTATCAGAAAATGAAAAGGAGCAGAGTAAGAACCTTATTCTGATACTTGTACGCTCTGAATTAAGCGACCGGCTCCCTGTGTTTTACCAGATTTGTTTGCACAAGTAGTGAAGCACCAGGCTGCAGGTTTTTTTTTAAATACGTCAATAAATAAACTCCCTTGTAAGAGTTAATATGATCACAAAAAGATTCAGCCACCGGTGTGAATACAGATTCATAAAGACCATAAAGGATGATTAATTCTGTATCACCGGCCGCAGAGCTGAATCCAGCCCAGGAGCTGCATGAGTCTTCGCTGGTGTGCTTCTGGTTTAGCTTGTCACTTCTTTCACAGAGTAGACATTTTATTTCTGTCTCCAAGACAAAATAGTCTGCCTGAAAACCCGTATAATATATCTCATGTGACTACAGGCATGATAATGGTGCATGAATACCTTCCCTGCTTTTAGATAATCCACAGAAGGAATCCCAGTAAATTGCTGGGGGTAGAAGAGGAGAGGAATGAGGTGGGGGGAATGTCTTGGTTAATGCAGTGGTTGAACATGAAATAAATCTCACAATGAAGGAGCGAGAACTTACACGTGGAACCTTCATCAGTTGTTCTCCTGCTACTCTTTCTCTGATTTCAGTTTTGTTTGCCTGTCTATGCTGGACAGCAAGATTTTTTATAAATGCAACCCATGTGCAAAACTCATAACAGTCTATATGATGAAACTTCTATTTTCTTAAGATCTGGCAGAAAACTATTCTCTGTGTTTTTGCTAAAGGCATACCATCCTCATAAAATTATCAGCCGGAGGCTCAGCTTTCAGGAGTGAAGTAATTAAGTCCTTTCTAATTAGATAAAACTTGCTCAAAATCTTTAACATTCCTTCACCAACTTTACATAAGCAGAGGATTTAAGAGATTAACTATGCAAATTATTTTTTTCTTTTTACTTTGGAAGGTGTTATAATGTTTTAAAAAGCAACATAAAATGACAGCACGTTAAAAAGTGCCTCAATGCATCTTGAGACATAGAGCATCTCAGAGTAATTTTATATGGGGAGGAGGAATGCTGTCCATTTAGTGAAGCTTCCTGAGAATCCAGCAAGCCTCAGTCTTCTTAATTCATCTCACAGGACCTAACCTGTCCTTCAGCAGGGTTTGATGAAGAAAGGAAGGTGGCATGGTAGACATGCCAAGGGGTGTGGTAGGCAGGGACGTTCCAGTTCTCCCAGCACTCAGAGCAGAACAAAAGATAGTGAAGGATACAAAAGCAGCAAAACTTGGAGTCAGATAACTCAGCAATAAAGAAATGGCATACTTGCGTTGAGAAGGCATGTTTGGACGAGCAGTTTCACAGGCAGCATTGGCTGTTCCAGGGGCAGCCAAAATTGCTAATTAAAAGATTCATTCCACCATTTGCATATAACCAAGAGCTATTTCTCCCTCCAACATCCTGTCGTACCAAAACCCAAACCTTTACTGCCTAACTCCTGTCTTGCCTGCCCCATCTCCTCAGGTGGAAAACCTTGCAGGTTTTCAAGCCTGAAACCCACCAGCTGAATGCAGCCTATGAGTCAGAGGGAGCTTGGGGCCTGCAGCCAAAGCTATGACCCGACATGTGCCAACACCTCACAGTTGGTTGTCCCAGACTGCATCTTCTCCCAGTTTTCCCTAGACTGTGGTCTAACACAGTCTTTCTCTTGGCAGGTCTCTTCTGAAGGTCTGATGCCTCTTCCATGTTTACTTGTCATCTCAGACACAAAGATCAGTCCCAATCCTTCTACTATGTGACACTCGGAATGTTAAATTTCATTAGGAGTCTCCCTGTCTTGTGTCCTAATTTCTGAAGCCATTTGTAAGTCAGAGATGACACTGGTAAGAGTGCGGTGAATAGAAGTAGGTTTCAGGGAGAAGGGGAATCACCTACCAGCTTGGCGTCAGAGGATGCTACAAGTACTAGAGGGAAGGACTAGTATAGAATCATCCAGGAATGGCAATGAAACAGTGGCAGCAGCAAAGACAAGGGAGGAGAGTTAAGTATAGTTCACGTTCAGAAATAAAGGTAATTGTGGGTACGGCAAGCACACACAGTGGAAGAGGCAGGTCCACAGAGAGACAGAAGGCAGCAGAAACACCAAAACGCAATGGTCAGAGAGGCAGAGGAAGCCTCAAACAAGCAAAGATTCTTGAAAGCTGAAAGGAAAAATAAAAAAGCCAAAGGACAGAGAGAGTGTGAGTGACAATGTCAAACTTAGCAAACACATCATGAAAGGTGAGGAAGAAGCATTCCCTCTTTACCAGGAAGATGTTCACATGTCACTTGTTCATTACAATAACATGAAAGGAGTTTCAGTTGGACTGAAGAAGGGTGAATGGCAACTAAGGAAAGATTTTTAACAAGGGAAGGAAGGATTTGTGTAAACCAGAGGAGTTGTGGCAGCATGGTTAGGAAGAAAAGGAAGCAAATGAATTGGAGATTTTAAACAGGCAGTGGACCTGCAATAGGAAAGACAGGGTCTAGGAGAGGACGGAGGGCAGGTGTGGATCGGGTAGAAAGCAGGGCAAAAGTAGGCCATTTCACTACAACGCTCCTCTTTTGGGAAAACCTCTAACTGTGAACCTGAGGAGTAGCAGGGCTGGGTTTGGGGATGTTTCGGAAGTGAAAAGAGTCAGACGGGAACATTGGTGAGGAATTGAGTTATGGCCAAGGAAATACAGACCTTCTGGAAAGGAAGATACCAAAATGAGAAGCAGCGGGACCCAGTAAGCACACAGAAGCTCCTGGAAGCTGTCAGACTTAACTGATAAAACAATTGTTTTAATCAGAAAGGAAAATAGACCTTAGTGTCTGTGTTTTCCCAGCTGCAAGCATGTGTGCCTGGCAGTATTGTTGTTTGAACAGCACGGTGGGGAACTGGCCGTTCGCTCTCCTCCATCCCTGATTTGTTGACAGCTCAGTTAAAGTGTGGCTCCTTTGCAGGACATTGTCGTCAATCTGTCTTAACATAACAGCAATCCCGTAGATGTGCAATTCCTGTTGAATCTTTAATCCAGTAGTGTGTTATGCACTGTTTGAGAATTCACCAAACTCATGGCAGTGGCCAAGGACAAGAACATGTGACACTTTACATCTTCAAAGGTTTATACAAACACAAGCACGTGATTTTCAAATCCAGTATCCTGTCCCAAATAGTTGACTCTAACAAGACTTAGAGGCATTGTTCATTTAGGACAGCTTTAGATTTTGAAGGACCGCAGTTCCTGCTGGCAGTACTTACCTGTTTTAAGAATTCCTGAGGAAGTCAGTGACTCAGAGGAAATTCCTGCTTTTCCAAGGTAAGTTAGAGATACAAAGACAAAAACAGAAAAGGTCCATCATGTGCAGTACAAGAGAGTTATTCATGCTAGGCAAAGAGAATCACATTTTATTCTTTGTAGAGGCTCAGAAGAGTTATTCAACTTCAACATGACTTCTTGCAAAATACAGCAGAAGCAAATTGGAAGATGCAAATTCCAAGAAGCATGCAACCATATTAGTAATGAGATCAAACAACTACATAGCATGTACGAATAGCAGATAAGGGCCACAGGACTGTTGCACTTGTTGGGAAGTGTGTAATACTGGCAGAATAGTGACTTTGTGTTTTTTAATTAAATGAATGAAGGGAACCCCGGTCCTATAGCAACTGGCCATGATCTTGCCACTGTACTTGGCTGAGTGAGGGGATGTGTGAAGATTCATGTTGAGTTGTGTGTCGCTTCAGCTTGCATGCCCATGCTGCTTCCCGGTTCATAGTCAATTTGTAGTCCTAACATAGATGGATACATAAAAAAAGTCTATACGAAAGCTAATCTTTTCCCTGTTCTTCAAATGTCAGTTAGGGTCAAGCAATCTCTGTTAAATGAAAATGCAGAGTACACTACAAGTAGACTAATAGTGAGCCAGAGTTCATAAATTACTGGTCAGTGGCAAAAGTAGGAAATGAAAACCACCCCCAAACTTTTTGGAAAAATCTTAAGTAACTTGATAATTAGAGAAATAAATCAATGATTCCTAACAGTCTTGAAGTCTTGTGAATGAGTTGTGGTTAAAAAATGGATAGGGGATATTCAAGATATTTTTGTATTAAAACTACTCTGGGCAAATCTGTTAGTTTTAAAAAGGATTTATTTTAAAAAGAATTTATTCTTTCAGGCTTTTTTTAGAGCTTGCCAGTCTTAAAACCAGTCATGCTACTTACCACGTATGTTGGACAGCTTTTTCAGGGTATCCATAAAGCAATATTCTTAATTAACATGAAACACGTATGGGTAGCAGAAAGTTAGGATGGATTCAGCACTGAACATTGTAATGCATGAAATGAAAGGGTACATTTTCTGTGCCATAATGAGTATAACTTGGGAGAGGGCAAAAGCCATCCCATTCCCTGACTTTGCTTCCCATGTCTGTGTAACCAAACAGAAAATATCAATAGCTTGGACACGGTATTTCAACATTGAAATAGGGACAGACCGATAGCAGTCTTAATTCATCTCCTGTTAGAAGACATGGAAAGACCTTGTAGCTAATTTGTCTGCTTAGAGTTGACTTAGAGAGATGGGAAATACAGTCGCAAACTGGAAATGCCACAAACCCCATCAGTGCTGCTGGTAGATGTGTGGGCCTCTCTGTGTCTACACTGAAGAGGAAGGTTGAATCCAACCATTCTCACCTAAGTTTACCCTAAACCACACCTCAGTGTGTATGAACATGAGGTGAGTTTACACTGTCAAACTTTTTTAACAGTGCTCATTAACCTGTCCGTCACATTAGCTGTTTGGTTGAAAAGTGGGACTATTTTAGATTGTTGACTTGAGAACATAATGCTGTGTCTGTAAATCCATATGCTGCCCTTTAATTCCACTTTAGCTTCCAGTTGAAGCATGTTAGCATGTGAAATGATGATAATATATGAAGAACTTCCCTTTTATTTTGGTTTGGTAACTCTGGAGGGTGTTATAGATGACAGATTTGTAGAGAGAACAGAGATGCCACGTTTGGTTCTGTAAAAAGGTTGATTAGGCACTAAGGTTGTATTACAATGCTGCAAAGAGGTATTAATTGACTGAAGCTGGTGCTCCAGTGTGGCAAGGTGGTCCCTCCTACCACTGTGGCCACAAGGGAAGAGGAAATGAGCTGTTCTTCCCAGGCCCTGTCCCTGTTGAGCAGCCTCTGCCCTAGATCTATTTTCCATGAAAGCTGAAGGTGCGGCTTGACTTTGTGGGCCAACTGTGTTGGAGAAGAGTAGGAAGTCAGTCTACTTCAAGATTTTCTTCTGACAGACTTCCAGAGGAAGTGACTGCTGACTTGAAACACGCTAAACCTCCAGCCTGCGCTGAGGAACTTGTGGAAACCCATCCCAGCAGGTGTTGGTTGCAAGTTGTTTTTTAAATCAAAACAAGAATTGCATGTCTTTGCAGTCTTGTGGAGAGGTGGGCTCCGAGGCTCAACTTCGTGTTTAGTGTTCCACCAATGCTATTTGTGCAACCATGTGTCAACGTTACCTTACAAAGCCCGGCAGCACAATCCTGCTCTTGTACTCATCTAGCCCAAGTTTGGGTTGCAGGGTCTGTTTCATCCTTAGCACTGTTCAACTTGGTTTTGTCGTTTTTGGCAAGCCAGGGAAAACAATGCATTGTGTCTAATGCGGGCTTAATTGCTTACAGAATAACTCTTTGCCTTGTTTGTTGCAACAGCTGTAACTGCTGGAAAATACTTGCAACTCTGGATTGTTTTAAGATTGTCAGGTCTAAATTTAGGTGGGTTGTAGGCTTTTTCTTGTTCAGTAGTGCGTAATGCAGCCAAACATAGAATCTGATAATTTAAAGATGTGAGGTCATTCAGCTTATTTTTCTCTAAGGACAAGAATTTTCTGTATTGTAAATTTATTGGTTGTTCACCTAGTATCATTTTTTAAATATACCAAGCATAGAAGCATACCTCATGGGAGATTAAACCATAGACTAGTAAATCACTGTCAGAAAGATTTTTTTTCTTTGATGATCAGTTTTACTTTTTCTTTTTTTTTTAATGTCATACCATTGCCTGCAATTGTATTCCATCCGATTTTATGATAATGAAGTCTGTTCTCTTTATCGTGGGTGTATGTCTCCTTCAGATATTTGCAGAGTGCCTTCACACTTCTTTGCTTATTGCTTAGTCAAGCAATGATGTCTGTATTTAGCTTTTAATCTTTCCCAAAAATTCAGGCATTCCAATCCCCACAGAGTTTTTTTGATGTTCTTTTCAAAACTCCCCCAGATTTTCTCAGCTTTTTACAATGTCTGTGTGGTAGTGAAGGGAGCTGAATCTGGTGGTTCAAGCGTCACCAGGGCTGTGTATGGGTGGAGGGTCATCTGCTTAGGCAGATCTGCATGGCGGTGCTCAGCTTGGTTGCCCTAACACCGGGAACGTGTCTTTTAATGTGTTTTCCTCTGTCAACTCAGTCTGTCTTCGAGTTTCCAAGTTTCCCAGGTTCCTCCTTCCACTCGGCATGTAATTCAGGAGCACATTAGGTTGCATTTTTCCAGGGTGAACTTTCCCCTTCCTGAGCAGTGATAATATGTGTGATTTTTCCATGTCCTCGGTGAAGACGGCAATGCCTGCTGTTGCGTTGCCTGCAGGTTTGGACGCAGCACAGTGCCCTCGGGGAGGGTGATGGCCTCACAGCCACAGCCTGGCTTGTCCTGACACCTTCCCACAGCCTCAGGTCGTCCCACCTCAAAGCCAGACACAACAGACCTTTGTAAAATGCCACAAAGATGCTACAGAGGCATGCTGTCTTGTTCCTTCTTGTGGTCTGGGACTCTGTGCCAGCTGGGCGGGCTGCATGGCCAAACCGAGACTGATGAATAAAGGGGTTTGCCCGCTACTCTCTTTTATTTGGATGCTTTCTTTTTCTGTGCGTGCCAGACTTACCTGAGGTCCCCTGTAGTTTAAGCGATTGTATGATTACAAAATGGAGAACAGCAATCCCAGATTCCAAACCAGGAAAGATGAAACAGCAACAATCAGCTCCAGATCATGGCAAAACACTGAGCTTTTTACTTCTTGCAGCTGTTTTGGTGAATGGGAGAAGGCTAGTAGCTATTCTCATCCCTCCCCTCCTCCAAGGGCTGCATCGTAACTGGAGCCCTTGAGATCTCTACACTTCCTTTTAACAATTTTTAGTCTTGTTCTGACTCTGCAGTTCCAGGCACAGGTCATCAGAGAAGGTCCTTCCTCCATGCTGGAGAAGCTGGGGTGCTTGCAAGCTGGCACTCTTCTTTGCTCAGCACGTTGCTTCTAGCTTCAATGACCTTCATGCTGTACACCACATTTCCAAAGGCAGTCACGGGGCTGTATAAATCTGATTTGTATTTTCTATGCATACATCTTTATTAAATTTACAACCTTCTGTTTTGCTCTGAGCACTTGATAAAGTCCATGCATGTCTTCATAATGATACAGATGACAGATGTGTCACAGTGTTTCTGGTTTTCCCTTACACATGCATATTCACACACACATCTTTTATTAGTTGCAGGTTTCCTGTCACTTTAGACTTGATGGGATAAATCTTAGAAAATTTTTGGCTAAATAGCACTGTTACATAAAACAAGCCCCTGCCTGGTGCTGAGCTCTGTGCTGCTGAACTGAACACCTCCTCAAACCCAGTGCCTGGGTTGTTATCATCGTCCTTTGCCCGCAGCCCCCTGTCTACTTTTCAACCCCCACATTTCTCTCCATGATGAACAGATTTTGAACATACATGCCTTGCCAAAAAAAGAGAAGATCTATCACATTTCCTGTCGCTTGTAATACCAAGAAATATGCAGTTGTGTTTTCCTCGATTGTCAGTTTGATGACCAGTCAGTGCTTAATTAGAGAAGGTCTGAGCCTGTAACTACACAGGGTCAGATTTTGCAACTCATCTGCAGCACTGGAAGCTAAAAATAAATTTTAGATCTGTGGAGTTTGTGTATCTTGTTGTTAGATCATTTTCAGCAGAATCAAATCACATCCAATTTTTCTGTGACCCTTGACAACAGTTGTTTTTTTTCTTCATTTTAATAGTTTTTCTTTGGGGAAATACTTTAATTGTATAAATTGATGTTTTGCGGCAGACAAAACTTACTTTCCAGGTCCCTTTCTTTTGTGAAGCTGCAAAAGCCTTTTTTTTTTAATAATACTTCTGATCTTGGCAGCTATAAAAATACTTCTTTTTAATTAATATTTGTGTCCTGATATGTATTTCTTAGGTGAAGTGTGGTAAAAAATACTCTGTAATGAAAGTTTCTCTCAGACTGTAGGAAGTGGGCACCGTATTGTCTCATTGTGTGTTCTTGATTCCAGGCACCGTTGTCGTCCAACCATCAGTCATCTTATGAAGCACAAATACAAGCTTTTGCAGGATCAGACCCTCTAATAAAGAAGTCTGTGTATCTCAAATTGTCAGCAAAGGCTATTAAACAGGCCGGATGTGAGCCAAAGCACAGGCACAAGGTTATTTGCACCGTCACATTTTTAGCAGGGGTAGTTTGGGGCCAGCACGGGCCTCGGGCTGTTTCCAATCTGCAGTTTGTTGTGGCCGCTCTGTTTTGCAGGGTAATAGTTGTGTCCTAGGACGTGAGTCGTACCATACCTGATCAATCTCTACCTCATTTTATTTACTAATATAAATGTAGCCCAAAAATTCTTACATGGAGGTCAGTCTTTTCTTTCATTTTCTTGTCACTGCTTGACAGCACCATGGCTGACAGAGCTAACAGCGTCTGTGAGCCCTGGGGTTCAACGTTTGCAGACTTATGGGCAATTTTAAAAAAGAATCTTACATTTGAGAAAAAAATAAAAAGAACAAACAAACCCTTAAACTTGGGAAAACGGCCTAGAAAGATAGAGGCTAATTTTCCAACTGCTGTAAGGCAGGGTAAAACAACCACCTTCGGGCCACAAAAATTTATCTCGCACCGAGGTCTGGCCAATAAACTTGAAATGAAAAAACGCATGGAAGAATCCGCATGCTATGAGGACAGGTAGTCTGACTGCTCTGTATGGTTTGTGTGGCATGCTGAAGAGGCTGCTAGTGATGGAAATAGGCTGCTGAAAACTTTGCGTTCTCTAGAAGTCAACAGACATTGGGAATTCTGAGTAGATATGGGTACCTAACCCAAACAGAAAGCAATTGCCGTTTTTGCAGATGAGGTGAAACTTTTGCCCCTGACTGGAAATGAGATCCTCATTTCAAAATGTGCATTGTACTACGTGTCTGTATTAGCTGAGCTGCCTGTCCTCTAGGCAGGCGTGATGAAAACAAGGTCTTGTCTTACGCTTATGGTTAGCGAAGACCCTGGATATATTGGTCATATTCTTATTCAGGCCTTCCATCTCTTTTCTGCATATGCATGAGTTTATACAGAAAAATTGGTATTATTAAGCTCTGAAGGGAAACAAACCAAAAAAAAGAGCAGTCAGGGCAGATAATATAAGGCAGGAGAAAATAGGACACGCTGCTCCCTTTATATGTAATTTATCTCCATCACAAATACGTGAAAGTAAACACTCTGCTTTCCCACCTTAGCAGCAACTTTGAGCGCTGGCATTGCTAGGTCAGTGCTGGTTCAGGTACATTTTCCAGGTGCATTAAGAAATAGATTAAAAGCAGAGAAAACACTTGTAATGCCAGCAGCTGAAACCCGGAGGCTTGCACAGCTGCTGCTCTTCTGGTTATGCAGTGGCTGTCCAGGAGGGTTTGTCATCCTGAACAAAGGACAGGGTGGTCAGGAGGGCTGTATTAAAACCAGCAGTGAAAGCTCAACAGACTGTAGGTTTGGTACATTAAAAATGCTGTCTGGAGTTCAGGAAAGACTCAGAGTTTTTGAACCACAGAGCAAAGTCCTTCTGCTGGAGGGTACTGGAGTGCTCTCCCTGTGTTTTCTCCCCATAAGCCTGTGTTGCTGATGGAGGTGGACAGCCTAAAAACCTGGCCTGCTCAGACCAGCACTGCGAGGCTGGGATGGCATGGGTTTGGTGCCACCTTGGCATCTTCATAGATGGGGTATGAAGCTACCTCCTGCAACTTTTATTGATACTTGATAACACACCCAAGTAGGTTAAAACTAACTGGCTGTGCCTGTTGCCTGGAGAATACCACCCTTCGGTTTCCAGAGAAGCTGCTTGCACCCGCAGACCTCACTCTCTTCTGACCACCACCCTGTCCTGCACCCGTGGTAAGGTGGAGACCAGTGAGGAGAGGTTCCACCTCTGCCCATGGTCCCCTGGGAAGTGGTGATTTGTGGTGGAGTGGTATCCCCTTGGCATGGGGAGAGCAACTCCCCGCGCCCTGGGGGAGATGTCTGTGTGTGCAGGCATAAGTCACCCTGCATGCCATGCCACCATGTCACATTGCAGATTAGTTTCATGTTTTTCTTGCTCAGCTCATGCTCTTGGCACGAGTTCCTTTCTCAGTCCATGTGTGCCATCAAATAGAGTTTATGGCTTGTACCTTTTCTCCATTTACGTTCTTCTAAATGAAAGCTTATTTTTCTTCCCTGCCTCTGCTTCTGACCTCTGGTAGTCCCAGCATATTTCTTTGTATTAAATGGTGTTTACAACTTTTTTTTTTCCCCAAAACTTTTTTTTTCCCCCCCAAACTTTATTTTTTTACTAGCTTCAGCTTCTGTGACATTTTCCAGGTCATTAGTATAAAACTGAAATAAACTGTTCCTCTTGATTTTCATTGCTTGAAAAATATTTAGCCTATTACAATTCTACAGCCAGCCTTAGTCTATTTGGTTATGCTTGTATTTATTCAGAATTTAAATAAAATATGTCACACACTAATTCTGACCCAATAATAGACATCTCCCTAGTCCTGAGCTCACGGTCTCAGTTTGGTTTTTAGAAGGATTTCCCACGCTGGCTTTTGGTAAGCTGATCCCAAAACTGATAGCATGGTTTAGTCAGATTGTTTACAGAAATGTGGCAAATGTAAGTTGTTTTCTTTTTCTTAATTCATAGTATTAGTTACAATTGATATATGTAAGAAAAATGCATAAGAGAAATGAGAAGTGTGACTGTTCCTAAGGTATGTGCATTTAGCTTTTACAGCAATGGCATTTTTTAGGAATAGGTCTGGGGCTGGAAGTCCAGTCTGAATACTTTTCTTTTCCTTACTCTAGCTGTTTGATGACACTCAAGTTAAAAGAAATTCCCAATAAGCAGTATCCCATGCTGTTTGCAATAAATCAGCTGCTTCTGATCCCATGAAAAAAATGAAAAAACTAAGAGAAAATGGTTCTCATATTCTTCAGAGATTATGTATTCTTGCTTTTTTTATGATTATTGTTATCATCTTAGAAAGTTTGTATAGCAGTCCTTTTTTGTTGTCCTAGAAAATGCAATGCCTTCCAGTCAAAGCAGGAGAGTGAGCAAATTGTTTTGCTTTGCATTATCTGTGAAACATAACATATGCTCCTGCTGCATGCTTACTGCAGAATGGAACGGCATCCTCTGGGAGAGAGCTCAAAAACGAATGGATCCTTCACAAAAAATCAATAGGCTGGGATTGCTGCTAGGACAGCTAATGTCCCTTACCAGTACCTTTTTACGTTGTGTCCTCAGCTTTGGAATTAAATTTGCTTAGCTCTGTTAGAGTTTTTCATTATTATTATTATTATTATTATTATTATTATTATTATTATTATTATTATTATTATTATTATTATTATTATTATTATTATTCCTCCCGTGTTTCTCCCAAATCGCATCTGAAAATGTGAGTGTGCACGTCAGAGCACTTAGCAGATCCTCCTAGTAGAACAATGGAAAACTTGGAATATTAAATGAAATTAGGCTGTATTTGTTAATGATTATTTTCCGCTGGTTATAAAGTGTGCTTAAATCTACATAAAAAAAAAAAAAAGGTAGAAACTGAAGAAGAAAGAAGACAGAAAATGAATATTAGCTCCTAGGAGGTTTTCTTCATTAATATTTTTCCTTCTACCCCCTAGTACTGGGGCCTCTCCGTACATTCCTGTTTGCTATGAGTCACGCCAAGAAGGAGGACCTGAATTAACCAGCTGTCACTGCCTTCTGTTAACTCCGAAAGACTTTTTTGCCCACCTGGACACTGCCGGGCAATGAGGTGTCAGATTTTTTAGTTTTGCTCAGGGCAGGTTCGCCTATTACCAGGGAGGCTGCTTCCAAAAACCTGTCAGTCAGCGTGGCAGAATTTCACCAAAATCCTCTCAAGGGCACTGGAGTCTGAACTGGCAGTGAGTTTTTGCCTCCTGGGGTCACTCCTCCCAAGCTCTTTTCCACCTGGCAGCTCCCCGACACCATTTTGATGTGCAACATTGCACTGACCAGGACCCCTCTTGATGTCCACTCCCCACCACCCTGACAGGACCAGTATGGCCCATCACAGGAGGACCAGCAAACTCTGCAGAATGGGCCGGCACTGTGGCCCAGGTGTGCTTAGACACTGAACCAAAGGTGAGCAAGGAGCCCGATTGCCTTCAGCACCCTCCACTGTCACTGCCAAGAGATGAGCGCTGCAGACCATAAGGCACAAAGAGTCACTGCTGAAAGCAAGTCTCCCTTTCTATACAATAGTAATATAAAGGGAACAGGGAGCAGTCACCATCTTACCTTAACGTACCTGGCTTGCGTCGCTGGAGAGCGATAAGGTGAGCCAGGGCTCACGTGGAAATGGCAAATGCAGTGGCAGTCTACAACATCAGTGGCAGGAGAGTGGCCAGGGCAACCGTGTGCTCATTAGTCTGACCTAGAAAGCTTATGAGGCGCTTGTCAGTGGAGAAGGTGGTTAAAAATACAGGAAACTAGAAAAAAACTCTGTGCTGCTTCATCAAAGGAGCTCATGCCAGAAAGGAGGATAGTCTGGAGAGGAAGGAAATGCTGTATAGCAAATCTAATTGGACTTCAGAGGAACATCTCACCTGGTGCCACGCAGGAAACAATCACGCTGGAGGAGATGGCAATTAATAAAAGAGCCACAAGGCGGTCAAAGGGGAGAGACAGTGTGCTGTAATGCAAAAGCGAGCACCCAGCCAGGGAGAGCTCGCTAAAGGGAGTTTCTAAAGGGCTGGTCTTATGATTGGTTTCATTTGTGCTCTTTATTAGGGACCAGAGCACAACTTGTCAGAGTAACATTTTCATGACTTTTGCAGCACACACAAAGCTGAAATGCATTGCTCATGAATGGGAAAATCAGAATATTCGAGAGGAGGAGAACTGGGTGATGCTGAGCACTGGAGAGCTGATTTGCAGTAGAATGCAACAGCCCCAAAAGAGCAAAGAGGTCACTCATGTAGAATAACAAAAACATTTGCTGTTGAATTGCATCTCACTGGTTAGCAAATTGGGGAGAAGAAGGTTTCTGGGTGCAGTAGGCATAGGACCAATGAGGTGGTAGTTGCATCTTTTCTGGAATACTCTGTACGGCTTTGGTCCCCATAGTACGGAGCAACCACATCTTTCTTGGACTGCATTCAGGGAACAGCTACAGGACACTCAGGGAAAGAGAGGACATTTCTTACTGAGGGCCAAGACAGCTTGGCTTGCTTACTGTAATAAAACAGATGCTGAGAGGAGATAGAACATCTCTTCAGAAGTACTGCAGGAAGCAAACTCGGGAGAGGAAGAAAAGGACAAAGCTGGCGCTTACATAAGTGCAATAAAGATAAATTTAGCTTGGAAACAGCCAACCAATCTGAGGGATTTGAAGGAGCAAAGAAAACCTAAGTTCAAAATGGACAGTGAGCTATTTATGATGGTGGAGTTGCCTGAAATAATCAGGGTTTGGAAGTGACTACCTGGAAGACCCTCTCAGGTTTTGTGTCCCAGTGTTTAATTGCAGGAGTAAAATTTGCCATTCAGGTAAAAATGGCAAAGAGGGATTGCAGAGTATTTACAATGAATGTTAGTTGATTTATATTTTGTTTGGAGTGGCTTAACTGCAGTGTGCACCAGAGTAGCTATTACCAAGCGAAATCCCTTGTACGTGGAGATATAGAGAAAAGCCTCTGTGATAAATAGAAAAATTCAAGGTAATGCACAATTTGCCCAACACGGCAGTGAAGTCTTGTGCACTCTTTTGTGGGTATGTGCATCAGATGGGGTGCTTGTGGGCAGCATAGTGTTAGATGACGTCTGATTTTTCAAAGGCATAGCTATCATCTCATTTGAGCATGTATTATTTGACCTTTTAGAGAGATTGTTTAAATGTCAATGTCGTGAGCACTCTTGTAATATGCACCCAGCAATGCCTAATTCCAAAACTAGGTGAAGGATGAAGAGAAGTATTGACCAAACATAACTGTAATTAAATATATTTTTCTGCTTCAGTTTTACTTCAACTTTTCATTAATAAATGTATCAAACTACAGTTAACCTAAATCATTATTACAGCCTTAAACTTTTGATATGTTAAGTATCTTGTGCTTCTCACTCAGTTATAGCTAGTAAATGTGTCAGAACAAATCAAGAGTGATTTTATGTCTTTTTGCACTAGTATTAACTTAGTTATAACTGATAAGGTCGTAGCTACCGATATGTAGTGGCAACTGAGCTTCAGAAGCTCAATTTATGTCTTTTTTTAAAGGGCAAGAATCATACTATCACATTTGGGATCAGACACACTGGTGGCTGTCTGACCTTTTGTTACTGACTTTAAAATTGTGGTGTCATGGATGGCCTGCCTTTATGGGACTACACCGAAAAACAGCAAGGAAAATCCAATATGGTTAAAGTTATTTGTTCATTTTTTATCTGTTCCAGTAATAGTTGCCATCATTGGTAAAATTTGCTTGTACTTCCAGTTTGAATATTACTGCCTTCAGATTACAGCCACCTGATTTTGTTAAATGCTCACACTGCTGGATAAAGAGCTTGTTGACTTTGGTAACGGCCTCTTATAGCTAACTACAGGTTATCATTGCGAGAGACAAAGTTAAGTTATCTCTAACCTTCTTGAAAGACACTGGCCTCCATTTAGTGTTTCATTACAAGGCATGATTTCCAGATTACAAATAGTCATTGTTGCGTGCTTTCCAAATTCAGCATCATTTATTTTAAAGCCAGGTCACCAGAACTGAACAAAGCAGTGGTTTGGCCATTACTGTAGGTAAGAAAAATGCAGCCTCTGACTTTCTAGTGAGTAGCCTGCTGTAGGAAAATAGGTATCTTTCAGCAGCCTGAGGATGAGAGGTAATAAATATCATTCTGATATGAAAATGAAACCTAGCAATGTGATGGATTGAAAGTATGGTAAAACAAAAAGATATTTCAAAGTGTACATGCCTATGCTTTTATTTATCTTTAAGAACAGAAATAGGAGTGTGCTAAAATACTACATGAGAAATTATAATTAATCAGTGGAAGTGTACCAACTTGAGTTATTTATCAAAGCATTTTTTTTAATGGAACAATGACTTTTCTTTTGACTCTTACTTACTTAACACTGTTGCTCTTGCACAGTGTCTTCTGAGTTTGGGTTTTATTTGCTTGAAGTACCTGTCGCTTTGTATATAAAATGTAATATCTATAAATTCAATGTTCAGAGAAAATACTGGTGCTATTGCTTATTACAGGGAAAAAAGGAAGACCTTATTTTCAGATTATTATAATTTATTATTACTAACTATAAGCTTATCTGCTTATCAGCTACCTGTCTGCAAACAGCTCTGAATGCAATAGATGCATGTTGACTTCTTTTCAAAAATAGCTATCGAGTTTCCTTTTATTAATTTAAATGTTAGGATAATTTAATCTCTTTTTCTTCAAGTTGTAATTTGCCCTAGGTTTTCCTTACAGACCTTCCACTGTCCTAGTTCCAGTGAAAGATTCTGACTTCCTTTTGTTTCTGCACTGGACCTGTTCCTACATGCCCCGTTTCACCTCTGATTTGGTTTTGCAGAATCTGCTTCGTGCCTCAGTACATCACTTAGCCCTGTTCCTCTGCAGACTTCTAGAAGCTGCTTCTCTGTTGTATAGTTTATGGCCACGGCATCTAATTACCACAAATGAGGTGACCACAGACAGAGCCCAACACTTTCAGCTTCTCTGTTAATTTTTGCTTAATTTGGTCCTTTCTTCCTCTTTCTCATGTGTACTTGCCCCAAGAACATGCCTGCATTTTTACCTTTCCCTCTTCACTTCTATTCCACTCCCATGACAAGGTCACAGTTGAGAAGGTTGCTTCTTCAGGAGAGGCCCTTATTAAACTTGGTAGGCCCTAAATGTCAGTCTAGGATGCTGTTCTGGATGTGTCTGGGCTCTTCTTAACCGCAAGTCTTTTGTGAACCTTTCCTGCTCCCTGAAGTGGAGAGCATCACCTCAGCTTTTATTAGCTGTAGTTAATAGATGTTTTGGCAGATAAACAATCTTTTACCAAACCTAATCCAGTCACTCCAGGGACTCACAGATTAGGAGAAAGAGCTGAAAGAGGAGCTTATAGAGATATGGGGCTGCTTCTTTTCTGTGTTGTGCCCGTGCTATGGTGGTTATTGCCCGTCCCAGGCATGATGACTCATAGATGTCAAGCACCAAGATGACAAAAGACTGGACTACAGTGATAAAGTATGTAAAAACTGAAGAATCACAGAAATGTTGGACAGTGCTTCTCGCTTTTAATTTGAGGACCAGGCAGTAATTCAGCATAGCTGGGAGGACTCACATGTTTTGCTGTATTTGTGGTACAGCAAAGTGAGTCATGGACAACGTTTCTCAAACTGGGGAGCTTCCCAAGCCTCATCACTGGTGTCTTCCTGATGCCTCCCTGTTCCTACTGACTCCGTCAAATGCCATGGCTTGAACCCGGCAGAGCCTGTGCTGATGCAAGTCATGGACCCCCAGACTAAAAGCCATCTCCCTCAGGAACCAGTGCTATTTGGCTCTGCATTCTCATATATCCTTGATAGCAGTTATTTTGCCTCGTAATCTCCACTTGTGAAAGTCTTTGGTGAAACAGAGAGTATTCCCCATGACGCCTTGTCACTTACTGGAGATCAGTGGTGGGAGACAGGCTATAGACAAAGTCAGTCTGTGAAGGAGAGAGCAGCTTATCTTTGTCTGAAACAGAGCCAAGAACAATATATCAATGTCCATGCATATTTAACTCTAAGGACTGACTCAGGATTTGTCTTGCTGAGGTGTAATTTTGGAAGTTGAAGTATGGAAGTCATTTTTCTTCAGTAAAAGTAGCTACTATCAGAAGGTGATTGGTAGCCCTGTTGCTTTGCCTGTATTTTTGATGCTTGTAGAATAGTTAATGCAATGCTTTGCTGAAGTCTCATGTAATGTTGTTACGTTACCATGACACACATATGAAAATAAAAGCACTGTTGTCAGGGTGATGTAGCCAAATTATTACCACCCTGTTCTTCCAGTACTCAGTGAAAAAAAGATGTAATTTTTTTATGTTCTAACTAGCAGTTTTAATGTCATTTTAAGTAATGAGGAAAACAATAGACAAGGGATCATATACAAATTAATGTAAACAAGGTAGTATCAATTGAATACATGGTACTGAATGTAGATTTGTCCTTCAGGTTCTGCTAGGGACAATGGTGAGAAAGGAGGAGAGGGTTTTGTAATGATGAGAACCACTTTGATATTATTACTTGAAATAGCTGCAAGCAGAAGCCATAGATAATAATAATCTTCAAACTGTAGAGGTTGAAAGCTCTGAGAAGCCAAGAATGACTGCAGCTGCCTTGAGTAATGGTGGAACAAAGCCATATAGTTGAGAATAGTTTATGCAGATGAAATATAATCACAGAGTCAAAATGTGCAGTCATCAGGTTTGAAATCCAAGAAGCAGGTGGTACACATGTCTATCTCAGGGTTTTGGAGGGGTTCCCTGGCATCAACCATCTCAAAGAATCACAGGCTAAAGAAACAGTTTTGATATCTACAATTAGATAACACAAGGGGACCGTCACTTCAAGCACAAAATTATTCCTTGTCTATGGTCTTCTCCAGACGTTCAATGAGGCAGATTGTTCCTGTTTTAAAATAATGCCTCAGAACTCAATCCCACTTTTTTTCTGGAAGTGCTAAATGGAAGCTAATGACAGAGAGGAAATGATTTCCAAGTTTTGCAACTGGCAACCATTACCAGAGGATCCATGAGCTATTCGAATCCATTTATGTACATTAAATCGTGGCTTGTCAGGAATTCGGCAACCAAACGTGCAGAGAATGTGGCCAAGGTAGCCCACTGCTCCTGAATTATTTACAGCCTCATCATAGCATTTGCAGATCTGTTTACTGTTTATAAAAAAAAAAAATCCTGCATTAAAAATGTCATGAGTAATGTTTTGCTTCTGTATTCCTAGAAGAAAACGACCACTTTAATTATTAATGTTTTAATAGCCCTGCAGTTTCAGTGGTCACTTAGTGACACTGTAGTGTGATGGGGTTTCTTAACTTCTACTAATCTTAAGTACTGAAGAAGTGACTACAGTTTTGCTGCCTCAAATTTGAGAGAAAGGAACATTTTAAGGAAGAAGAAATGGTAACAATATTGAATAAAAAAATCTTGTGATTTTTGAGACATTTGAGTATTTTTCTATAGCAAATGAAAAAAATTAAAATACCATGTATATTGAGTCTGGATCTGAAAGCGGCTCTGTTCCTTCTTGACAAAAGGAGAATTTTATTGATGAATTAGCAGATTATGTGATCAATTTTCTCTTTTCGATTCCTGAGAAATAATTGAATATATGCATATATGTATGGTCCAATGCAGCTTTGACTCTAGAGAGCATCAGCTGAGCAGCTACCTTTCCATTTTCCCTTTCAGTTGCCAATTTAAAAAATACATAGCAGATACTGAGTCAGTGTAAAATGGTGAGCTCAGGCATTGATCCATCTTCTTTAAATCCTTTCATTATAAAATCTGTTATTAGAAATGAAAATCTCAATATACTGTCACTTCAGTCCACTTTCCTTACCTGCCTATTCATGCCGATCATTAGGTATTCACTGCATGTGTGTATTTAATAACCATTCTGTAATGCTGCCTTTTTTTCCATTTGTCATGGTTTAATTATTCCAGTTAGAAATGAGTAGAACTGCCAAAAGATTAAAGAAATGGCTTCTTCATTATTTAAGTAATCATTTCCCATCACTGGTCAGACAAAGGGATTGGGATTCAGGTGACCATATGTCAATATCTACAATTTTGACATCTCTAGTTCTCCCAGGCTCCCCTTATAGACAATGGAGAGAAAAGGGCATTTTTAGGATGCGATGTCATCCCAAATTAAGTTTCTAAGATAGATCAGATGATTTGCACCCTAAAAATGCTAGTTTTAGTTGACTGTAAATGGAAACAAGAGTGACTAGTTTAGATGTTTCCTTTGTAGATATCCAAAGACAGATGAGATGAATCCCATCCCTGTGCTCAGATTAATCATATATGCCCAGAGGTTATGTGTGATGACACTTCTAAAGTGAATGTACTGTGGTTGTGTTTTTTTGATGTAAAGGACATAGTGCCATTCAGTGCTCTGCACAGATGAGCAAGTCCTGTTCAGCACAAGCATAAAAGCAGTACAGTCATGTTAGGGCTACATTTCAAATGGATTGGATTACCCTGCTTTTCACCTTGGCTAAGTAGTACCAGGGTATTAGCATGTCCACATTCTTTCCAGAACGGATCAGTTTGGGGAACTGCATTAATACTCTGACTATGAGCATTACAGAGGTGATGTTTAATATTTATGTTGGGAGATAAATCTAATGGCCTTGACCAGATTAGGTCCTGCTATGCAAAGCAGCGTATATCATATTACAAATAATAATAATGCCTATTCTTGCCCCAGCAAGCTCACAAGGATCTAGTTTATAAACAATGAAAAGGGAGGAACCTGAATATAAGTAGCATTATTTAGCAATGACACATGGCAAGGGCCTCTTTCATTAAAGAGGGCTGGAAAAGGTGACGGATGTTGAATGCTGAGACATTTTTTAGGTTCCGCAGTTGATTTAGGACATTGCGTTAATGGTGATTTTTCCTGTGGGTTTTTCCCCGTAGGATGATTTCCAGCACGCAGCCTCAGAAACCAACTGGGAGTCAGTCACAAGCTCTGTCTCAGTAAGTAATTTGTTACTATTTTGCCCATGGATGGATTTAATAGGATAGCTTGAATCCAACTCACTAAAATGGCACCTGCACAGAGGAACCATGTATTTAGCTTTGGCAGAGGATGAAATAAATGTTTATCCGACTCATACTGAAGTCAACCAGTGTGTTTTTAAGGAGAAAAGGTTCAGGATATGCCATCAGCTGTTGTAACCACATGAGATAGCCATTAGGAAACATTTCTTGCTTTCAAACTCATCCTGCCAAGATGAAAATATAAGATATATACTCTTTACAATTTTCAGTGGTAAAATGTCTTGACTTAAATAGAAGACTATACTTAAAACAGGCTGGCAGGAAAATGGATCTAGCTTTTCGTTGTCAATACTGAGATTTCTTTTAAGTATTTGTAATAAAACATTATATCTGAAGTCTCCATATTCAGCAGTGAGATGTGACTTGGGGGAAAAAAAAAGTAAGCCAGTATGAAATTTTATTTTTCTCTTCATTACATTTGATTTGTGTCATTGGTCAAAAATCTGTCCCCTCTTTCATTTTCCAAGTAGAGTTAAATGCTGGGGAATGGCAATGTAGCATCAGAATTCGTAATTCGGGCAGTATTTTTCTGTGCGCTCTGCTGGCTGGTCAAACACCATGTCACAGCTCTTGTAAACTCCTCTTAAAACACGTGAGATGAGGATAAGTGCTCAAAGCAGACTTGAGAACACTGTTTGGAGCATTTGGGAAAGAGGGTTTAGTGATGGCATCTTTGTTACAGTAGCTGCCAGGAGTTGCCAGGGGAGGAGCAGTAGATAACATATGGGTAAATTTTACTGATTAGTGTCCAAGCCAGGCAGCAAGTAGAGAGAAAGTTCTGTATTGCCAAAGTTAGAAGAGCTTAGGCCAATCTCACCCGTGTTTACCCTTGAGTTTGCAAATGACACTTGCCCTTCATGATACGATACATTGATAGCCTTGAACTAATTGTGCTGAAAGTCCTGAGTAGTCATGTTAGCAGGGCTGAGATCTGCTGGATGTGCCAAGCAGGAGATGCTAAAACCCTGTTTTACTGAAAGACATAGACACATTTTTCATTCTAATATGGAGTTGAGAAAAAAATCTATGTGATCGAATATTTTGTTTCAAAATATGGTAGGCTGATGTTTGAAAACGTAAGCCTAGGGCTCCCTCATCAGGTTACTATGAAAACGAGATCAACTATATGGTAAACGCCACATTAGTTATGCTCCTTAACATCATAAAGCGCACAACACGCCAAATAATAATCCCATATTCTTTTCATCTTGAAAAAAAAGTTTGTCTTTCCCATCTATTTGTTTCTGAAAAGTTGTCGTTGCTGTGTTACAAGTAGGGAAGTTCAGTACCAATATTACAGGTAGCAAGCTGATGCCCAAGGTCACACAGAAACCTACAGCTAAACCAGAAGCAGAACCCCGGTTTCATTGGTTTTCCCATGCCATCCCCTATCTAATAAAACATACCTTCTTCGACTGGGCATGTGTTGCACCCACTAACCCTCTCTTATCCTCTGGGAAAATAAGGTAGAGAGGTTGATTAATTTTTCCCAAAGGCGCCAAGGAAGAAGTCTGAGGACACCCAAATTCTTCAGGAGAGAAAGGCTCAGGGATTCTGCTGTGGTCCTGAGGGGCAGAAGGACAAACTCAGACCTGTCTGCTGCTGACAGGATGACATACTGTTCTGCTGATACTCAGCACAGCAGATCTACGTTTTGCTCCTCAAACCCATAGGCAATCCAATGACTCTTTTCAGCATCTGGGTACATCACAACTCCCAGAATGAAAATTTGAGAGTGATTAAATTCTTTCTTCCTTGTCTGAGGTCATATCACAGAGTCGTATTTTGGGTGCTTTTTTTCTCAGAAAGCTAAACCCAATACTTTACCTTTAACCCTGCATGGCAAACACAGGGGGAAAAAAAGGAAATAAAATTCAGTCCTTATTAGGTTGGTTTCCATTATTTGTGAAGTAATGTTATGATTAACAAACAACTGTGATGCACATTGAACTGCCTGTCAGCTTCACAAGACAGAAAATAAAAAAGAATGGGGGAACAAAAATTAAGGCTAAAAGCACTGACAAAAAAAAAACACTTTTCTGTCCCATGAGATTGAAAATGCATTCAATGCTTTTAAGAAACGTAGAAGACGTACATAATGTGGAAAATCTACAGCAAGAGGTTATTCATTGCCTCTTGCATTTCACTCTTCCTCTTGCCCTCTCTTTGGATGCAGTCTCAGAAGCCAGATTATGATGAGCACGAGCTCTTCTAAAGCTAGCGCCTCGTTCTTGGCAGGACAAAAGAGAGGCAGTTGGGTTGGAAGCTTTGAAGTTGCTTTTGGGCTTGTCACATGATGTCGCTGCCAGTAGGTTATCTCAGCTGTTGAAATAATTCCTCTTGACTTGGCTGTTACCGAGAAAAAGTTAAGCTTGCTTCTGTGTGTGAACGAGGTTGCACGAATCTCTTGAGTAGCTGCTTTTATATGAAAAGAAAATGGGGAATGCCTGCTGCCTGTATGAGTTTCAAATGCCCTGCAAATTCGCAGCCTGACCTGCAGTTCTGTAATTAAGTGCACATTTGTACACGTGAAAAAAGCTCTCACATCATCTAAGCCACACACCTATGGCCTGATTTTTATGCTGCTGTTTCTTCAGCATCCTTGCACCATCTCCCTGGTTTTTGAAAGGCAGTCAGGGACCGACATTTTGCTATTGAGCTGCAGTCACAGGTGAGCCATGAGCTCCACTGAGGTCTCCTCAGCAAGCAAGTAGCATTTGGGTGCATTTTTCTTTTGTAACCTCAAAGACTGCGTTAGCATACTGCGTGATGCCTGCCCACAGCACAGTCTCTCCTGCAGCATTGTTTTAGATAACACCACAGGCATGAGCTTTTCAACTCCTGGGGCTTCCATCTCTCTGATGGACTCTTTTCCAAGCCACTTAGAAATCAAGAGAGATGCTTTGAGGTATGCCTTCCCTTTTAGTGGGTCATGAATTTTTACAGCCGTCTGCACTGTGTCTTATTTAGCACTGCATTGTAGAGGCATTGCAATCACAAGTGGGCTCTCTGAAACTTCTTGTGCTGTTGGCAGTAAGCAGTAAAGCAGAGCTATGCTTTCTTGACCACACTATTGCAATTTTTTCTATTTCTTCTCTTTCTTGTTTTTAATGGTTTGGACTGTCCGTACTTTCAGGAAACACATGCAGTAAAATACCAAGGATTGTTACTTTTGTGATATAGCTTACTGTTAAATGTTTTATTTTACAAGACATATATACTTCAAAACTGTTTTGAAGCATTGAAGGACACAGTCCTGCAAACAAGTGAGTAACTTTACCCAAATGAGTTGACCTTTCCATTACTACCCAACTGAGTGAAGTTAATCACAAAGATTAATAGTTTAACGTACGCATTTACTTGGGAGATGAGGCAAAAAATTATTGTGAGGAGCCATTAATTTTAAATGGCATATTTCTGCTACATTACTCTGGAGCTGGATTTTCATGAGAAGAGGATTTCTAGGGGTTTT
This sequence comes from Ibidorhyncha struthersii, assembly GCA_013398815.1. Classification (NCBI taxonomy): domain Eukaryota; kingdom Metazoa; phylum Chordata; class Aves; order Charadriiformes; family Charadriidae; genus Ibidorhyncha; species Ibidorhyncha struthersii. The sequence goes on from VZSZ01005671.1 coordinate 156,286, forward strand.
CCCCCAATGTTTTAACTTGTAAGACTGAAATTCAAACAACTCTTGTGCTATATTATACTTCTTGTTGGACAAAATCAGGTATTTTGATCGTGGTCCTTCAGAAAGTAACAGATCTGCATTAACAATTTTTCTTGCACATATTTTGCACATACTGTGAGGTTTTGTGCTTGGACAAGGGAAAAAAGTGATATCAGGGTAGTGAATATTGTGATACTAAATAACAATTATCAAAAATGTGTAAAGTCCTCTCCAGTAAAAATGAAATTGCTTCAATCTTTCTGTCAAAGTCAAGTTGTACCACAAGTTCACTGGGAACCAAATATGCTCAGAGAATTGTACTTCTCCTTCCTGGTGGGAAATAATATTCCATTTGGCATTATGATATATTTGTGAGGATATCATTATGTTTGTAATCCCAATATTCATTGTTACATTGCTGAGATCCAAATATCACGTTTTTTCTCATTTGCTTAGTAACTTGTATTTTTGGTAAAAGGGTAGGAGAATTGGCATTCATCGGTGTTTCGTAATACATTTAATTCTTGGTAATAAAGGGCCATCTTTTCAAGTCTTTAACCAAGCCAAATTTGTTGACCAAATTGACCAGGGAAAGAAACACAGTCTAGTGGACTTGTTGCCTTTGTCTTTGCTGTGTTTGCTGATCTGCCTATTAAGGACTTACTAACAGAGCTGGTGGAGCTGTGAAGGCAGCACCCCAACACTACAAGGCACCTCTGTTCTGTGGTCATGGCCACCACAGTGGTTTCAAAAGACATTTCCATTACATCTTGGTATATGTGCAGGCCCCCTTCCCCTTTGAGGAGTGGGTGTGAATGTTGACAGTCCAGCAGTGGAAGTGCTTCCACTCCCTGCATCTCCTCTGGGATTTGCTCAGGAGTTCCTTGGTGTCTCTTCTCCTTGCAAAAGAAAACACAGGCAGAACAAAGCCTGGCCCGGCTAAGGAGTTCAAAAGATGGCCCGAAGTAGCTGTTTCAGTCATTAATGAGATGAGTTTCTCAGTAACTGTTGTCAACTGTTTTGAGTGGTGCTGTAATTTATTCCAAGTACACTGAGATGTATGTCACTCTTAGGGGGTATCCTATCCCTCTCCATCAGTGACTGACCCTACGCTCACGGCGGAAGAGCTGGATCAGACCATTGCTGCCTTTGACACAGTGGAGGATCTGCTCAAACATTTTAACCCGGACTCCTGGCAAGAAGATCTCGAGAATTTGTACACAGACAGTGGCCACCATTATCGAGGCAGGAGCTACCATGACAGGAAGTCCAAAGGTAGGAAAAAGCTCTATATACATACTTTGGGGCAAGACCAGGCTATTCCTTCACTCCTCACAGAAATGTGCATTGGTCAGGTATTAGATTCTGGTGCCCGTGTTCCTGTTCCACAGGGCAAGCTACCACCTGTTAAAACCAGGAATAAGTTATTTAATCCTTAATCATTTTCTGATTGAGGAGGATCTCTCCTGAGAAATCAGACTGAAAACTGCCCATCTTTATGATGAATTCACGAGTAAAAACACAGGCCCATGTGTAAAGGACAGATGGTTTTCAGCTTTACCCTCTTAAACATTGCTTTGTGTATAAGGCATGGGGCTCCTAATTACCTGCACTATCATCCTCCTTTAAATACCCTGCTTAGAGATTGTTCTCTGTTGAGTGAGAAATAATCACTTTTAACACGTTGTGCTTAGGGAAGCATCTGGTGCAGACACCTGTATGTGCAGCTGGTTTTTTAGGATGTGAACATCTCACTGTTTTTCATTATGTTGGCAGGGAACATTATTATGGTTTAACATCTTTGTCTGTAATTGAACAAAGCACACATTTCTGGGTTATGTTCCTTGTTTCCTTCTGTTAGTTCATCCACCAAATGGTAAAGCAAAGGGATGTTAAGCTAACAGTACAAACCCATAATGATAAAGAAACACTGTTTAGAAGAGGCAGTGCTTTGGGGTAACCATGCACTGAAGGGCCTAAAGAAATTGCCCTTTATGTGCAAGTACAGATCTAGGAGATATGTTAGGGTTCTTCAAGATGACAGTTGCTGTAGTTTTCACAGAAGATCTGGAGTGAAATATTTTATATTAGTTCTCTTCTTAATATTATCTTCCATTTCCAAGTTATATATTAACATGCATTCTTCTTTATGACTTTAAAATTATAATGTGCAAGTCACAGTTCTGATTCTGTGCAATCTACCATTTATTTGCATCTCAAATCCCGTCCCCCCAGTCTGAAGTGTGTGCTAAGCAGGCAGAGAGGATTTTAATTCTATGTTTGTAACTTACTTGATACCAAATGATGAGGCTTTGATTTTAAAAGGGATATATAGGCTGCATTTGTATTATGGAAAATAGCCGTGCTAAATTGTCAGCCTGATCTCTGCTTAGTTTTGGCCCAGGGCAAGCGTCATTCTAAGCTGTCATTGCTGGGCATGAACCAGGAGTTGGCAGAGACCAGCTGCCATTCCTGGTGGGCAGTTTGCATGTGTCCACCTTCTCTTGGAGAATAAAAGGTTAGTGGTAGGGGTGTGGGCTGTCCTACAGCTGTTGACATTAGTGCGAGAGAATGACCTCAGGCAGTGCACACGCGTGCAGGACTGTGATCTTATTGGCATCACTGGAGACGTGGTGAGATGGCTCCCATGTATGGAGTGCTGGAATGGAAGGATACAGACTCTTCAGCAATGACAGGCACGGGAGACGAGAATGGGGTGTCGCCCTCTATGTCAATGACCAGATTGAGCCTGGTGAGCCTGGAGCTCCACCTGGGGATGGATGAGGAGCCGACTGAGAGCTTATGGGTCAGGATGAAAGGGAGTGCAAGGACAGGTGATGTTACAGTAAGGGTCTGCTACAAGCCACCTGACAAGGAACACCGAGCAGATGAGGACCTCTACAGACAGATAGGAGCAGCCTCACATTCACAAGCCCTGGTCCTCATGGGGGAACTTCAATATCTTCCAATATCTGTTGGAAGGACGATACAGAAGGGCATAAGCACTCCAGGAGGTTCCTGGAATGCGTTGATGATAACTTCCTTTTCCAAGTGATACAGGAGCCAACAAGGAGAGGTGCTATGCTGGACCTTGTTCTCGCCAACAAGGAGGGACTGATGGGGAATGTCACCCTCAAGGGCAGCCTGGGCTTCAGTGACCATGAGATGGTGGAGTTCAAGATCCTTAGCTCGGCGAGGAGGGTGCACAGTAAGCTCACTACCCTGGACTTCAGGAAAAGACTTTGGCCTCTTCAGGGATCTGCTTGGCAGAGTACAATAACATGGGATAAAGCCCTGGAGGGATGAGGGGCTCAAGAAAGCTGGCTAATATTCAAGAATCACCTCCTCCAAGCTCAGGAGTCATGCATCCCAACAAAGAGGAAGTCAGACAAAAATGCCAGGAGGACTGCACGTATCAACAAGGAGCTCCTGGATACACTCAGACTTAAAAAGGAAGCCTACAGAGGGTGGAAGCAAGGACAGGTAGCCTTGCCCCCCATGTCAGGGGGCGTGGAACTAGATGATCTTTAAGGTAGCTTCCAACCTAAACCATTCTATGATTCTATGATGTACAGTGTATTAGTAGATATGCAGCCACCATGGCCTACAATTTCCAAGACACACTGGCTGTGTCTGTTATTGAGCTCAGCACTTCAAAGGAATCTGTGATAAAGCCCTAAGCACCCATCCAGTGAAAATTGAACCCCTTTACTTTGTTCCATTTTGGCACATCAGAAATTTCAGGCAACCACAACAGCACATTTTGTAAAAAATGTCACCAAACTGCCACTGCATCACTTCTGAGATCAGTTTGATCTTATTTAGGGGTCTGTGAAATACGAGATATGTGTCCCTTATTCCCAGGCTGGATTTGGCGCTGATAGACATGTATACAAAATAAATGAAGGGTCTGTTTTGATTTTAATAGAGGCTGATTACAAACCTGGATCTGCTGTCCAGATTTCTTTTGATTCTCAGATCATCTTTTGCCTAGTACCCTGTATGTTTAAATGACCACACACATATGAAATAGCATTTGTTGCTTTATTGATGCTGGTCATGTAGGCTGCAGGTATCAATCTGATCTGGTAGTGCTCGGAAAATTCAGATGCATAAAGGTTTCTCCGTTTAGTATAAATGTAATTCAGCTTTTTCTGTAACAAAACACTGTGAAAGACATGAAGAGTTTTCCAGTTATTATTTTAACACTTGATTTATTTTAATAGGGTTTTTTTTTGTTGCTGTTTTGGTTACAGGAATAAGCAAAAAAGTTTTATAACAGTTTTTCTTTTGTCTTCTAGCTAAACACCACATTCTTTGACCGTTAGCCGCCCTCTGGACAAAAGTACCTCACCACAATCAAATCCCTAAAAAAATCAGTTAAGAAGTATTATTTAGTCATAAACTTTTGACAAGATTAAAGGCTTGTTCTTGAATGGTGTCAGGAGTGGGGAATAGCTTTAACAAGTCCTTAAATTAGAAATGCTTGGTGGCTTTTAAACACAGACACTGTGGAACTCTGAGGAATGTTCATAGGCACTGGGATAACCTTGCAGCAAAGATACCAATAGATTATATCATCATTTATTCCAGATATCTATCTGTTTCTGCTTCCATCTTGGGTTTTATTCTTTATTCTTAGTTGAATAGCCCTGAGGCAGATAAGAACAATTGGATGTAATCTCTGCCTATCTTTCACAACGTTTTCAGAACATGTCATATAAATGGTATAAATGAATCACTAATGACTTTGCTCCTATCCAGCTCTCTGCCTATACCAAATTGTGCCACAAAATTGAGCTTAAAAGGCAGTGTTGCTCAATACCAGTTGTGATAACAGGGATATGTGATAAATGACATTTAAATGGTATGTTTTCTTAATTTGGCAACCAATAATTCCGAAAGATAAGGATCAGGGTCAAGGAAGTAAGAAGTAAAGTATTTTAGCATAGCTTAAACTTACAGAATCACAGAATAGATGAAGTGGGAAGGTGCATAAGGAGATTGTCTAATCCACCCCCCCTGCTCAATGCAGGATCACCACCAGCAGGTTGCTTGGGACCATGTCCAGCTGAGTTTTCAATACCTCCAAGGATGAAAACACCATAACCTCTCTAAGCAACCTGTGTCTGACCACCTTCATAACAAAAAAAAAAACCAAAACCAAACAACCAACTCCCAAACCCCCAAAACAACAAAAAAGGGGTTTTTTAAATGTTTAAATAAGTTTTTCAGTGTTACAGTTTGTGTCCAATACCTCTTGTCCTTTAAAAGACTGTGGCTCCAGCTTCTTTAGTCCCTCCCATCATGTATTCATACACAGTCGTAAGACCAATCACTGCCTGGATACCTCCTGCAAGAACCTTAAATGTGAAGAGTGTGTTGATTAAATCTATATGTATGATAACTCCATTCCATCTACAAAATCTGATCTCACACCTCTAGAACACTGATATGTCTATTAAGTTAAATGCATTTCTTTCTATTTATAGTATTGAAGTGAGATATTGGTATCAGGTGTGTCTCACTAATAACCACATGAAGTTTTAAATATAATTCTCATATGTTCAGTGATGTTTGCTGTTAACCACTCTAGTAGAAGTTAACTATAGAATCACAGAATCACAGAATGATAGGTGTTGGAAGGGAGATCATCTAGTCCAACCCCCCTGCCAAAGCAGGTTCACCTACAGCAGGTTCAACAGGATCTCCAGAGAAGGAGACTCCACAGCCTTTCTGGGCAGCCTGTTCCAGTGCTCTGTCACCCTCAAAGTAAAGAAGTTTTTCCTCATGTTCAGATGACATTCCCTGTGTTCCAGTTTGTTCCCGTTGCCCCTTGTCCTGTCTCTGGGCACCTCTGAAAAGAGTCTGGCCCCATCCTCCTGATGCCCGCCCTTTAGATATTTGTAAGCATTGATGAGATCCCCTCTCAGTCTTCTCTTCTCCAGGCTAAACAGACCCAGTTCTCTCAGCCTTTTCTCATAAGAGACATGCTCCAGTCCCTTGATCATCTCTGTAGCCCTTTGCTGGACTCTATCCAGTAGTTCTTTGTCTTTGTTCAACTGGGGAGCTGAAAACTGGACTCAGCACTCCAGATGTGGCCTCACCAGGGCAGAGTGAAGGGGGAGGATAACCTCCCTCAACCTGCTGGCCACGCTTGTTTTAATGCACCCCAGGATACCATTGGCCTTCTTGGCTATTAAGGGCACATTGTTGTCCGCCAGGACTCCCAGGTCCCTCTTTGCAGAGCTGCCTTCCAGCAGGTCAGCCCCTAACCTGTACTGACGCATGGGGTTATTCTTCCCAGGTGCAAGACCCTACACTTGACCTTGTTGTACTTCATTACGTTCCTCTCTGCTTGACTCTTCAGTCTGTCCAGGTCATGCTAACTGGTGGCACAACACACTTCTCCTCCGGGTTTTGTGTCATCTGCAAACTTGCTGAGGGTATAGTCTGTCCCCTCATCAATTGCAGTGAAACCCAGACTGGAAGGAAAGAACAGAAAAGAAAGGGGAAGATATACATTAGCATTTTCAAAATCCTTAAATGAGGGGCCTTATATAAAATACAAACTACAAACTACAGTATACACCTCCTACATGAAAATATGACAAGTAGTTGTTTCAAATAACCTTTGCAGCAGCTGTAAATATACTCAAAAACGTTTGTTAGCCATTCCTGCCCTAGAAACACTGAAAGTATGAATATTCAGCCTTAATCTCTTTCTAGACTCTTAGGAAAAAAGCAGGTCATACCAAATAAAGTATATCCTTTAAAGTAATTCCTTTTGCATTGCTGTAGTATGTTTTAGCTGACCTCAGTGTCATATAATTTGGCTATTACAAATATAAAGCGTCTCTAAAAGGATATCACTGGCTATTGGATTATTTAATACTGTTCATCAAGAACACATGTAGATATAAAAAAGGAAACAGCCGTACTCTACAGTTATGTTGAAGTTCTAGACAAATAGGTTTCTGTTCTTTTAGAGAGTCTTAAGGAGCATTCAGACGTGTTTGAAGGTAACCCATTCATCGTACAATTTAAATTTTTGAAACCATCAATGTATCTGCTTGATAATATTAGAAGAGCTCCTCAGAGATACTGTTATAAGCAGTTCCAACCATCAATTAAACATCACTTAACTTTTCCCACATGCTTGTTTGCATTTATCTTTTGTTGTTCACTCTGAAGTTTTACATCCTACTGAAAAAGACTTTATAATTTTAAAAAGACCTCTGCCTGTGAAATGGCTTGTGTACAAATGAAGAAAGAAAGGAGAAAGAAAAAGTTCAGTTTCTCATCATAGAAGTAGATCCAAATGTCTAAAGACCTAGAGAAAGGGGTTATCTTTTGAAAGGAAAGTGGTTATTTTCATAAATAAAACTAGGAAGCAGGAACACGTGTGGATAGATACATTCTGGTAATTAGCAAGACTACACATGCCTCTGAGCTCATTTTGGTTTTGGGAAATGTATGCAAGAAGCCTTTGGCTATCAGGAGAAATTAATCAGGTGGGACATTCTTGTAATAACATCTGTCTGAAATGATAGCTTTACAAGTTAAATAAATAAATACTTGCTGGCATAGCCGCACTGCTCTCAAGAAGGGGACTGGGGAGTTGAGACCACAAGTCTTCATGGAATGCTTCTGCTGTCCATTGCCAAGCAGGTTCCCAAGATCAAGCAAGTTTTGCCATGTCCTTAACAATAGTTTTTGTCACTACTTACAATGGTCTAGCAAGAAGTTAAAATTTGAACTCAGAAATGTCATTTCTCAGGGGTTTGCAAACAGTGGCCAATAAATTACTGCAAACATCCATGTACTCCTCCTTGAAAGGTTCTGGGATGGCTGCCAGCAAGTTTCAGTGCACCAAACAGGAGTACAGGCGTCACAAATGCTGAATGCCTGCTCGTTCACGGCAAATGTGAGTATTCCAAGTAGATGGAATACCTTCTCAAATAGCTGCTAATTTAAAGTATTCCCTGTGTGCTTAAAAAAACAGGAAAACTACTCTTGCCCAGAGAAGTTGTTGAGGCCCCATCCCTGGAAGTGTTCAAGGCCAGGCTGGATGGGGCCTTGAGCAACCTGGTCTAGTGGGAGGTGTCCCTGCCCATGGCAGGGGGGGTGGAACTAAATGATCTTCAAGGTTCCTTCCAACCTAAACCATTCTATGATTCTATGATATTTATTCCACCCTTATTCAGCAGGCAACCAAGTTGTCTGTTGCATGCAAACTACACACATTCAGTCTAATTCAGATCTACGTCTGTACTCTTCCCCCTCTGTGACAAATGAGATTTTCCTTCATGCTTTACGTGACACTATTGTCAGTCACTGCAGTGAAAGCTTTTCTTATTAAATACTTTTTTTTAAAAGGCTAGTGGGACTTGCAGCATATTATTTATCACTGGGATGAGCTGTTCAATTCCGTTGATTTCAATGAAGCTATGTCCATTTATGACGCTGATAGTTTGGCCTGCTTTTGCTACTTGACCCATACCACAGCTGATAATTAGTTTGCCCATCTATAACAGGCCCATATATTGTGAACCTTGTTTCGTGTGGACCGTTATCCCACTGAAATTCTGATTTCTCATTCCTCTAAAATCATAGTTGCTGTATTGAGGAGGTTTGTCTTGGCATTGTGATTCTGTAGTAAAACCAAATTGCAGCATCTTCTCCCCAGCTCCCACAAGAAAGACTTGGACAGCTTCCAAAGTTTTCAGGTATATTTAACAAAGTGCTTACTGTGGTGTCATTAAGCATGTGCAGTAGAACAGTGATTACCATCAGCCATGCATGTTGAAGACTAAAAGCCGTAGGGTTTGGTCAACATTCGGTATGGAGAAGGATAATTTCATCAGTGTCAGTGCATTTAGGTGATTTAACCAGTAGATGATGTGACCGTTTACCAGATGTATGGGACTGAGTTTTCCAATTCAAGTTCATCCACGCCATAGCTTAAGTCAGCTACACCACTGCTCCGAATGTCTTTGACAGCTTGTATGGTACCTCTAATCTAGCTGACACAGCCCTGGCATGCACCTTCACGCTAGCGGAGCATGAACACTGGGCATAAAGGGTGGAATACATTCATAGGTCTCTGAAAAATTCTACGCTCTACAGGAGGAATTTTTTAAAGCCAAGAGTTGAAATGAAAACAGCAGCACAACCTTTGTTAAAAACTGTAAACCACACCTGAAAAGGGATGAAAGTCAAACTAGAACAGAACTCTGCGTATCTGGACTGATACATGTCAGGTGAAGGAATTTCCGTTTGTCATCACTGAACCTCATGAGGTTCTTGCTAGCACATTTCTGCAGCCTGCTGAGGTACTTCTGAAAGGCAGCCCTGCAGCACATGGACAACTTCCCACAATTTGATGTCACTGACAAACTTACTGAGAGTTCTCACCATTCTATTGTTCAGGTCATTGGTGAAGGTCTTTAGCAATATTGACCCCAGTGTTAACCCCTGGGGAATACTGCTAGCAACCAGCCACCAGTTGTACTTGGAATTGCTGATCACTTTGTTCAAGCCCCTTGGACCTTCTGGTCATCTACATAATTTGTAGTCCATCTATCCCATTATGTCTCAGCAGTTTGGATGCAAGGGACCACTGTCAAAAATCAGCAGATGCCTCTGCTGCTTTCACCTTCTCCAGCAAGGCAGTTGTCTCATCATAGCAGACTCTCAGGTTGGTCAGTCACAATTTGCCCTTGGTAAATCTGTGCTGGCTGTTCCCAGTCACCCTCTTGTCTTTCATGTGCCTGGACATTGTTTCCAAGTGGATTTACTCCTTAATTTTACCATGGGCTGAGGCTAGGCTGACTGGTCTGCAGCTGCCTATATCCTTCTCGCCTTGCTTGTAGATGGCCTTGACATGTGGCATAGGAATACTGTGGCAAGGTGGCTACCATCTTTTACAGCTCAGCTCCAGTCTGTGGCTGGTGCATGGAAAAAGTGAAAAATGTTCAGATGTGACAGTTAGGGCCATGTATAAATTTGGACAGATAAAGAGTTAAAAGAAACTCTAACAGATCGCCTGTCTTTTTAAAAATAATTAGTGACCAGCAGCATAGGTTTTCTCTCCTCTCCAATCTTTAAGGCTGTACCTTCTGAATAAGACATGGTATTAGCTGTAGTCCCCAGTTTCAGTGCTTACCTCTGATTAAGATCAGCGTTTCAAGGTAATCACACGCCTTAGCGCTATGTGAAATCGGGATGGATTTAAGCATAGGATCTAAGGCGGAGGAAGGGGCAAACACTGTACCCCAAGTATCCAGCTTACTGCTCCAGTGCATCTTTTTATGTCTGCCTTGCCTTTAAATTGAATCTCTGATGCAGACATTCTGTAGTAATACTTTGAAGTTATTTGCATCCAGTCTACAGAACCTTTTAGTTCTAGTTTTAAATTAAGGACTCCAGTGGTTTCAGTCCTTGATAAGGAAAGTAGCAGGATTTCACACCAATCACACCAAGGCTCGGTTACATTTTAGTCACAGCGGTGAAGTGATGCATGAAACTGACTGTACTGTAAAATCTCATTGTTATATGGATGAGGAAATGGACTGGCTCCAGACAGTAAAACAATCCCAAGACAGGAAAAAATGCATATTGAAGCTTTCAGCAGAGAGAGTTGTTCAGAGCAAAATGTGTTCTTTTGTTTGGGGGCTGCAAACCATGGTCTAAAGCTAATTAGGCAATGGGAACTGTTCTTGAGTGTCAGTGTGGTGCTACCAGAGTACAGTATATGCTCTGCACAGAAGACATTGCATGCTTACTTTATCCCACCAAGCACTGGATTTCTCTAGAGCGGAGTCAAAAAGAGCATAGGTGTTTACCTCCAGGTGAATTTTTATGAGGCATGACTTGTGTATCTCTTAAGCCCTTTATTTAGCCTTTTCTTCTATGCTTGCAGATATTTATTTTCATGATTTCAGCCTCACTAAAATAAGACCTTTCTGCTCTTGTATTTCACCATTTCAACCTGGACTCTGATACCTGAGATATGCCAAAGTGCAGAGAATTCACATCTTAAATGATAACTCTGGGATTTGGGGTCCTGAAAACTGCTAGTAAATCAGGATCAGAATGCCTTGAGTATGAAACCAAGGAGAATTCATGCAATTTTCTATTGGAAAATTTCCCATAGGTTTTTCAAAGATAGTTCATCATAGAAAAATGCGCTAAACAAAATGTCTTTTGCTGCTGGTTGATTTCAGAATTCCTGAAGAATGCATCCAGAAAAAAGTGTTGAGCCCTCATTGAAAATAGCTGATTCCTTCATACTGCATAGAGAAAAAATTATCCTGATTATCCGGTTATTCCCTCCTTTGCTTCGAGGAAGTCAACAGCCCTCCACAGTACTGACTCAGCTACAGCCTAAGAGACCCTGCAAAGACTTCTGAAAGTCATCAAAACTAGGCTTTTGAAGGCTGGTGAGCAAAGCCTTCCCTCCTGTGAAAGCCCTTTGCCAGGTCACCCCTTGCCATTCAAACTGAGCAGCTTAAGTACTGAAGATAATGTGTGTAACTCTGTGATGGATTTAATAGGCTCTCTGCAGGAAAGCCCCCCCCACCCTGGTCCTTTACATGCCGGTGCTTTCCCTCTCTGCCAGTCTCGTTACAAAGACTCATTTCTGTGTTGATAACGCAGTGGTGATAATAGGTATCAGCTCAATGCAGGACGGAGGACTGTTGAACCTGAGGGGAAATTTCATCTGTGCTAGAGCAAATTTGGTTCAGTCCCCTGGACATCTCCTGGACACAGATGTCAGTTCACATGACCTGGGTCTGGGCCCTCTTTAATGACCTGATTGTTACTGGAAGTCTTGTTTCCTATGCTACCACAGCTAAACTAAGGCCGAATTAAGCTTTTGAGCATTTTGTTCCAACTCTGTCTAGAAATGCACCACCAGCAAACACCATGCTAGTCCACGGCCAGCTTGTCCCGACAGAAGCCTGCTTGTATCGGTATCCATTCCCCTGGATTCCTTGTTTTCTGTGTTACCACAACTGAATTAAGCTTTTGAGCATTTTATTCCAGCTCTGTCTAGAAATGCATCACCAGCAAATGCCATCCTAGTCCACGGCCAGCCTGTCCTGATAGAAGCCTGCTCATATCAGTATCCATTTCCTTGGACTGCTGCAGTGCCAGAGTGTGGATGATCCTGGCTTTCCCCTCAAGAAAACACATTAATCATGAAGGCAGAATATTTTCTGCCCTCTTCTTCCTTTGGTTAATTTTTCTTTCACATCAATCGGCTGAAAGGAATAGTAGCCAGATACCTGTTTGCATTATCTGCAAGCAAAGCTGACGGCAAAGGTCCTGATGAGAACGTTTAGAGGAGTGCGAAACACTTCGCTGTGAGAAGAATTAGCCTGGGACCTTGCAATGAGAAGGGGTGGCTTTGAAGAATGACAGCAAAGAAGAAAATATCATCTGTTAAAACAAAGAAATCAATATTCTCTGGACTTCTAAGTCCTGGCTCCGGACATTTGGAGTGTATTTTTCTCCCAGTGAATGAGTATACCAGCAGCCCCATTGATTTTGTGCCTGTATCAGGAGGATGATCTACACCTCTTTTGGAGAGATGCTAGCTCTCTGGAGAGAACCACTGAGATTTCATGGCAAGATGTATCACAATTGCTAGAAAATCACAATTTATCTGCTAAATTCCCATTGACTGAGATAACGTCTTGCCAGAAAAGTGAAGCTGCTATGATTTTCTATAATAGCACTTGTGACATTTATGTACCCTTGCCTCTTGCATATCTGCCTTGTGAATATCTCCAGGCCAGAACGTAAAGGTGCATGATATTTACAAATCACAGCTTTTTCCACAATTTACTTTGTGATGTTGACAAGGACTGAGTCACAGGAGGTATAAAGTGTTTTTGTTGGAGATTTTCTCATGTTTATAGTAAAGCACAAGCATAGGTGCACTTAGGGCCAGAGATGGTGATGAGCTATTAAACATGCGCATGAAAGTCTGATGTGTTCACAAACACTACACTGTTATCTCAGTTCTCGTTTGAGTCGTTCCTATTTTCCTGTTGATGTTACTATTAGCAAATACTGTTTGGGGTGGGAACTCAACACAAGTTCATATGTCCTGAATGAATCATTGAGCTTTTGAACATTTAGTTGGTGGACAGAATACTAAGGAAAAGAAGAAAGCAGAAAAGGAGGGGAAAAGAAATCAGAAAAGTTCTGTAGAAATAAGCCTAATTAAATTTGTTACTTTTATCTGTGTTACAATTGTGGGAAATGGATTTATGGAAGGATTGTGTTTTTTTGTTTTAGCTTTACAAGCACAAGCTAGAAACAGCACTTAAACTCACAGTTGATAGTCTATAAGTTATTTTTATGGTTGGCTTTACTACTTGTTTGCATGACACATCTCACAGAGATACCAGGCATTTAACTTCAACCAACTACTGGCATGCAATGAAGCTCATTAGTTTTAATTGTATTTATTTGTATGCCTATTATAGTAGCATTTGCCAGCTGAAATTAATATTGCTTAGATTGATTTCTCCATCTAAAAGAGAGTTATCTAGACTCTATCCATAAACAATACAGACAGGCAACTTGAGAAAGCACGTCATGCCACCCGTCCTAAATGCCCTTGTGAGGAAGGGATGAATCACTCTCCAAAGACATTTCTCTACAGACCACAGGAAGAGCCTTGTTTAAAGTGTTTGCCTTTTGTACGCCTGCAGTTAGGCAAAAGGAGTTATGCCCCTAATAACAAAAAAGAGCTCATAATCTCAGTAAGCAGAGGAGGGAAAAGAGTAGCAGAGGTGGAATCTCTTACCAACAGATCCAACAGATCAGTGACAAAGCAAATAAAATAACCAGTCTTCAGCTTTCAGGACAATATTTTACTGTAAGCCTTCCCTTCACCTTTATAGTCAGTGTGAGCTCTGCTATGGGAGTCAGTGGGAGCAGGATGAGAGCATGGATAGCCACCTGTAATGATTTAAAATTGGTGGGTTTATGTTTATCTGTTCAGAAATCACTGCTATACTTCACATATTTTCCAGCCACTGTCACATCACTTTGTGTTATTGACTGCCTAGGGAGCATTTTAAACCAGAGGAATGTCCCACTCCAACCTTACTAATGAAACTTCCTTTGCATTGCAGTTGACCTGGACAGGTTGAATGATGATGTGAAACGTTACAGCTGCACGCCGAGAAACTATTCCGTCAATTTAAGGGAGGAACTGAAGCTGACAAATGTAGTTTTCTTCCCCCGCTGCCTCCTTGTCCAGCGCTGTGGAGGTAACTGTGGCTGCGGGACTTCAAACTGGAAATCCTGCACGTGCGTGTCAGGGAAAACAGTGAAAAAATATCACGAGGTATTTTCACTCTTTTTGTTTTCTTTGGTACTTCTTTTGGGTATTTATGGCTTACGTGGATTCTGAAGGCCACACATCTCAGAGCCATGTGCGCTGCTTATGTTGATTTTCATGTTATGATTATCATTATACTATACCTATATACATAACATATATATAACTATATATGTTATATTATCATTATACTATATCATGTTATATTATCATTATCATGTTATATTGTCATGCTCACATTGATTATCATGTCGGATCTGCAGTGCAAAAATCAATGTGCAAAAATCACTGACCGCAGTGAAGTGTCATAGGCGAAGACGCCGTCATTTGAGAGAAACCAGAGTGGTTGAGTGAGTGCCCCGTGTTCACCACTCTTCCTGAGGTGAAGGATCAGCTTAGGCTTCCAGACAGGTGCAGGTAGCCTTAGAGTGGAGCCTGGACTTAGATAACGGCATTGCTCTTGCTGTCCATGCTAGATACCAGCGTGGTACCTCACAGAGCAGCATCCAGGCCTTCTACTGCAGTAACCCATAGAGACACACACACCCATGCAGTCAACCTGCAGGAAGGCCTGATTTTACTTAAGTTTAATATTAATGTCATGTCTTTAATGCCACAACATTGCCCAGCAATTTGCATTTGGAAGTGGTGAATGAGCAGAGTGGAAGGAGGTTATATATATGTGAGAAAGGGGTGATAACAGGTATTTATGAGTAAGTTAATTTAGAAGAAGTGAGAGAGAACTTTTGCCACCTGTCTGTGTGGATGCTACCACAGCATCCTACTGCACTTTGTTGCAAGACTGAGGCTTACGTTGGACTGAGTTTTTCCCAGCAAAACACTGACACAACATGAATGTATATACCACTGGAAATATTCTTTGTATTAACAGAGAGATGTGTTCCTTGAGATATTTGACTGCACTTTCTCTTGTTTTGTGCTGTATCTTTCACATTTATGCCCGTGCTTGGAAATGACAACGAAGTCACTGGTAAACTCTCTTCTCTTCCAGATTTAGATCCGTAGAAAGCAGCTGAATCTTTAAGCCTTAGCTTTTTTCCCACTCAGCAATTTTTTAGGAAGGCAAAATTTTTGCATAAGAATAAAGTCCATTATATTTATTTTTAATCCATGCAGAAGACATTTAGAGAGGAAAAAAACAAGGAAAGAGTATTTTATATTCTCGCCTCTAAATCAGTATTTTCAGAGGCGGACAGGAACATTGTTCAGTAAAGTGAACATATCTAGGAAGGTTACTTGGTAATATCCTTTTAATTGACTGAAAGTAGGTAGCTGCATGGCATGCTGACTTAATTTCTGACACTTATCGCTTATAAGAGCCCGATTTACCACTTGGCTTAAGTCTCAAGTGAAAATGAACTTTATGGACTTTAAATCTGGATGTGATGTGGGCTCTTACCATTAAGGCATTGACTTGGGAGACCCGAGGGCTGCCATAGCAGAAGGCCATGGAAGGTCAGACCTTTGCCTCGCTGTGAGCAGTGTGGTTACTCTTTTCCAAGGTAAGAGATTTTTTCTCAGAATTAACTGCAGAACACAGCGTACTCCACATCAGCTAGGACTACAGAATAGTTAATATTTTATCTAATTTTAAATAAGATGCAGGGGCTGACCCTGGTAATTACAGAGCAGGAAGCCTTATCTCAGTGGTAGAAAAGTTAATTGGAAAAAAATTAATAGTTATAAAACACCTAGATGACTATGAGCTGATAAAATGAACTCAGAATGCCTTATGTATGAATAAATATTTATACAGCACCACAACATTGTACAAGAATGCTAAAAGATCTGGTACCTTCTTCAGAGAGCGAACAGCCAACCAGACAAGATCAGACATGGATTAGAAGGTGGTTAAGAGATAAAGAGCAAAGAGGTGGAAGAGATGAGCAATTTTCTACATAGGCAGTGGCTATCTGTAAGTGCCCCCAGCATGTGGATTAAGTGCTATTTCATGTATGATCAATCTGGAGGGAGGTGAACAGAGAGGTGGCAAGAATGACAGCCAGCACAGGAGATAACATACTTTAACAGCAGAGGAGGCTGCGAGCGATTTCAGAAGGCCTATGTAACTACTTATAAATCCAGTTTATAAAGCAGCAAGCATTAGGATGAGTAGTCTCAACTATTTATTCATATAACATTGGGTGTGTGAGGGGAGGAGGCAGAAACGAGGGGTGGAAGTTGGATTAAAGGTCAAGTAGTGAATCACCATAAAGAGCTTCAGGAAAACAATTATTTAGTGCAGTCGTGATGGAAAAAAAAACAAGTGACAGTCTTCTGTAGGAACAGAGGTGAACAGGTAATAACACAGCAAATATTATGGCCTGGATGAATTGGTGGGGTACTTACTCTGTGTTTTGACCATTGGTGCTCAGAAGGATACAGGCAGGAGTAGATAAGATATCTAGAAGCAGAAAGCATATATCAAGTGACATACGGGACAAGATACAGATCAAAAGCATTTTTAAGGAAAGTGGCTCAAAAGTTTTAGATATTTAATTTAGAAAATACTGGAACTAAGGGAGGACACAGTGAAAGATAGAAAACAGTGAATAGCACCTAAAGGAAAATCAGGTATTCCTAAATATTCTTTTCCTTCAGAACAGAACAAGAGAGAAATTGAAAGGGAACTAATTTAAAATGATAAAAAGGAATTTGATTTTTTTGCACAGTAAATCTATATGGAATTTCAACCCTTAAATATGAGTTGTGCATAATTCAGAAGGATTCTGAGAGAACTAGAAATAAAATATAAACTAAAGAACCCTGGGTCACGTCTGTATAAGCCAACTATTGACAGTAGCTAGAAGAAAAATGCTGATTTAAACATGTTATCAAGCACTTATTTTTTGTCAAGTTTTTGGGAGCATCTGGTGCTGGGAGAGCAGAATATCACACTGACCAGGAATTGGTCAGAACCAGGATGTCATGACCGGCCCAAATTAATCATTAAATTCAGGAAATTCAATATTCACTCCAACTCATCACTGCTAATTTTTTTCAGTACTCCTTTGTTCTCTGAAAACCGTATGAATTCAAGGCTGTTTCAGCTTTAACATTAAATGGCTTCTGTAAATTCGAATTTAAACTTAATCCCTTAGGGATGAATTAACAGCTCACTGAGCAGAAATTTAGCCAAGTGGCTTCCATTAACGTGAGTAGAAGTCATGCGGATAAATTCACGTATGACATACTAAAGATGTGTCCATTAATTTTAGTCCAAAATATTTTCCACTTTATTATTATTATTAGCCACGCACAGATAATCAGTTTTATTCTTTATTCTCACTTAACTCTAATTTTATTTAAATGCCTGTCAGTAAAGGCACTGAGGAAGGGCATCTCAATGTGCTGGTTTTAGAACCATGGAGCTGGTTTACTCTTTTTGAAGCCGATTTGAAATCCACTACCTTCACCAAAAAAGCCCTTAGTTGCATAATGAAGGACAGCTTCACGCTTTATGAAATCCCCAGCGTCATTAATTTGGTTTAAAATCTCTGCCTTCTGCTGCAGGAGAATGTAGGCCAGATTCAAACACAAGTCTCAATTACTTTGATTTACTTTCAAAAGACACCAGAAGGAAGTATAAGGTAGTGGAGCAAAGAAGGTGTTTGTAGCAGCTAAAACTGAATCCTGCAGATGCCCAGGCTGATTTTGCCGAACCGCTGTCCTGGAGCTTTATCTGATGAGCTCCTGGACCCACCAGAGCTATTTGTCCTGCACATGGATGTGCTTCTCCTCAACAGTAAAAATGCGACTGGAAATCGCTTAAAAGTTGTCTGGCATTTCTGAGCCACCCCGTATTTCTGGGTGAGAAAGACAGGCAGGCAAATTTTCTGGAAGCGTTAGGCTCCTTTTTGCCTTTGTAGCCGGCTCCTTGCCGTACCGGAGTAGCTGCATGCCGGCAGCTGTGGGGACACTAATGCCCGGAGTGTTTGTTGAGAGAGAGGCTTCTAGTCCAGAGAGAGATTTCAAGGTTATCTTCTCCTTATGCTCTTAATGTTTTTTAGTTCCCCTTGAGTTCCTACTGAAAGCCTCACACTGTACTCATCACCGAGACCCCCTCCTAGTATGGCAGGACTAATAGCTGTCACGTGTAGCCTTTAATTTCCCTAAGATGTGAGCGCTGCTCCAGTTCCCCAAATAGACTGTACAGCTCTTTCCTAGCACCTCCAGTTGTAAGAAGTAATGCAACAGTAGGGAAAATGAGAAAATGAGAACGCCATGGCAAGGGGTATCTTTTTCTTTGTTGCCCCAGGAAATGCTAATAATGAGATCTCGGGTCTTTTTTATGACCTGGAAGTTTGCCATAACTTTACCAGAATACTCAGCAGTTTCCAAAAGTTAACGGGTTCATAACTTGAGTAAACAGATAGTTTTATTGTGGGGTTTTTTTGCAGGAGTCTTGTGATGCTCTGTGGTTTTCCACAGCTTCTGGGTTTGCTTGAGACCAGACCTCATGGACAAATTCTCGTGACTTACCACATAGTGTCACGAACCCTGCAAACCAAACAGGCCAAGCACTGGCAGTGTCTCAAAACCTCTCTCAGGCACAGCCTACCATAAGTGATACCAAGTTCTGTCGCAAGGCTCTGTGCAAGGGAAGGAGAAAGCAATACACGGAAATGGATGCAGCACACCTTAATCAAATGCTCACTTCTACTGCTGGCTAACTTGCTAAAGGGGAGCTGAAATGAAAGCGTGTTTTCCATTGCAGTGCATTTCTTTGGAAATGCCTGGGGCTGCTCTTTAAAGAGGGGGGAGGCTCTAAACCTGGAGATCACCCAGCCCAGAGGAGACGTGGAGGAACTCAGGCCAGGACTCAATTCAGCTCAGGCTGCGGCTGTGCCATCCGCTCAGCATGCACGTACCTCAGAGAAACAAGAAATCGGTTTCCCCATCTCATTGCTGTAACTGATGAGATGTGAAATGAGTTTCCGTGAGGAATAAATGCTCTTAAGGTAGCAACTAGAATTTGTCAGAGTGTATAAACCTCCACAAACACAGTGCTGAGCAACACAGCTAAAAGGCATGTAAGGAAAAAAGCAGGGTGGTGAAAGCTGATTGCATCTTTACCTACTTACTTGTCTCTTCTGTGAAGACTGATGCATTTTTCACTGTCTTATGGTGCTTGTTCCTTCCCCCCATCCTCCCTTTTTGAAGCGTTATACTTCCATTCAAGTTTCGTGTTGAGTGCAGCTTGTCTGGTGCCTTCACAGGACATACATGCAATTAATTCTCAATGACAAGGTTTAGATTAACATTAGGGTGGCTACTTCACAACCTCTTGCTGCCCTGAGAGAGGCAGCAAGCACCTCATAGTATCTACAGAATCCTAAGTCTTTGCGTAAGTTGCTGGGGCATGGAAACAACTTTAACGGAACCCAACATTGTAAAGGGAAAACAGGACAGCAGGGAATATTATTGGGGAGAAAAGAACAGGGGAGCGGGGGAGAAAATAAAAAGGTGATATGGGACTTCAGCAAGACAGCGGAGTTATTTCAATGGAGTTAAGAAATGTAACTAATACAATTTGGTGTTGTGGGGTCTTTTTTTCTTTTTATTTTTTTTCTTTCTTTTTTTTCTCTTTTTTTCAAAGAAATGAGAAGCAAACCTTAAGGAGGCACTTGAGAGAGCAGACAATAATTCTCACTCTGTCTTTACACAGGGAAACATAAGATAACCGGACAAAAATTATACAAGTGCTGCTGATACAACAAAGTGAATATGCTAAGGGATTAAAAAGAGCTAGTGTCATCAAACCAGTGTGCAAGGAATATGGTCTGATTGTTCTATGTCCTGGAGTTGATAGCACATGTATAAAGGAGATAAAAGGTTGTTATGGTAATAAAGGCACAGAATTAACCTGACAAAAGAGTTAATGCATAGAAATATTATACAAGAAGCAGCAATGGGATTTATTTGGAATGCAAATACAAGGAAACTGAACGAGTCAGAAATGACTGCTAGGTCACGGGATGAGCAGAGGGAGCACAGAGGTGCAATGAGAGAAAAAGGGTTCATTTTTTTACTAGATGAAAATGAAAGTTCTTGGGATGATGTCTGGAAGTTAAGCAAGTGAGACATCCTGCGATACATGTCTGGGCAGAGAGGCAATTTGGGAAGGGGGAACACCCATGGCTGGTCAGTGAAAAAGCAATAGGTGGAGCCATAATGCATGACAAGATCACCAAAATTTAGGGTCTTGTTGATGTCACATACGTCAAAAACATCATAGCTTTAGTGCCTGTTGTAGATGCCTGAGTTTTAAGTCAATTAATTTTTTTTCCCATGTTTGCTGTGTTAAAACCAGGTGTTTCTTATTCATACAAATGAAAAAAATAGAATCAATAATCCTTTAGTTTGAATGCTAACACTGATACGCAAACGAACTCTTTTTTCTTGTTCCTGATACCCTGTAATTATCTCTGGTAAGAAAGAGTACAGATTTGGGTCTGTGTCGTTATTTTAGGCTGTGTTCCTACTAGAATAAAGGTCCTTATGCTAAATTATGAACCACATTCCCATAATGCTTGGTTTCTTATGCTCAGAGCACAGCTAAACTGTGTGTGACCTTTGGATTAGATAACTTTCAGAAATTGCGGAGTAAGATTTTTCATCTGTATCGGAACTTGGATCTGTGTTGGAACGTTGTGCACTTTTGATGCTTCCTCTTTTATGAATCTCAGACAAATATAATTTGGTTTGCATGCTAGAATGATGGTATTTTTAGATGAGCAGAAGGAGATCAGATAATGCTGCATAACAGGATTTTTAAATAAGTTCTGCAAAGTACAAATTCCACTATCTAAAATAGCATCCAGAGTTGTTCTCCATCCTCTGTCACTGGAATATGAAGCTAACCAGATATTTGGTAGTCATGTTATTGATTATCTGTGGTCTTCTTAAGCTAATCAGTAAAAAAAAAGAGCTGATTTTTGAGTGAGGCTTTGGATTTCTATTAGTCTTTAAACTACTGGTCAAGAATTTAACAAAGAATGTTACTATTATTCCTAATAAATAAAGTAAATGATAATAAGTAAAAAATGGCTATGAGCAACTGGATACCTCTTTTTTTGTTACTTTAAGAAGTTTTGACTGAGTTTCCTATTACTTTTTACTTATTATCAAAACAAAAATCAGCCATCATGGACTGTCATGGCTAAATGTTGCCTGACTGCAAAGGTAAATGATAGATGGCTAGGACCACCAGCAAATGCCGGAGGCAGTAGCTCACCTCATCTGGCTCTACCCATCTAAAGCTGCCAGTCCAGCCTTTGGGTTCCTTTCCTAGTTATCAGAGCTAGCCCTACCAGAGGCAGGTGTTTCAGGTGAATCGTTCTCTGGAGTCACCTCTTTGTTGCTGCTTCTACTGGAGAAATGCTGGGTATGGGTCACGATGAACAGGTTATCTCCAGCTGAGTCCTTTCCCCAGCAGTCATCACCACTCTGCTGTCCTCGGTCCCTCATCATGAAGTGCTCTTACAGATCTGCTGTGATCAGAGGGGCCGCCGGGCTGTCAGCCCTGAGCTCTTGTGCTCCACAGGCCACTGGAGAGCACCCTGCTGACCCCAAAGCAAGACCCAAACTTGTACTGTATACCTTCTGGAAAGGCAGCCATTTTTTCATGTCCTCAAACAGACTGGAAACCCCACAGTTCCTTGGAGGGTTGTCCAGGCAGTGAGTTGGCCTGACTTACACAAGCACGCCCTGATTCCAGTTTGAGTTTTTCTGGCTTCAGCTTCCAGGTACTGTTTTTTGTGACTCACTTAAAGAGTCCTTCAGAAACTGACATCCAAATTCAATGCACAATCAATGAGCAAGATTCCTGGCAGGGAAATGCATGTAAGCATTTTCTTTATATTTCCTTCCCCATGAGCCCCCAGGAAAATTATGCAGTGGCCACAGTCACCTCACCTTGAAACCTCTCAGATGCTCAGGCGTATCTACAAAGTAAAATGCCATCCAGCTTATTGGTGTGCTCCTGTGGAGTTGTCTGCACGAGAAATGCTACAAGGCCCTGATACGCTTTTTTGTATTACCTATAAACACCAAATCCAGCTCAGAAGCCAAGTCCTCTGTCTTGATTTTTTTTTACTGCTTTAATAGTTTTATGACCACAATTGACTCAGTGTTCGATGAGGGGGATATGGCTGTAGTTATATACTCTTTGTGAGGCAATTATCTGAACAGCTGAGGCACCACATTTTGATTAGTAGTGGCAGACATTGCTCCTTTAATTTGAAAACTGCAAGGTTATTCTTCTTTTTTGCCCACACAAAAGAAACCTTTTGAGCATTCCAGACCTTCCTCACATCCATATTTTCTTACAGCTACTGATCCTATCAAAAAAGGAGCAATAAAGTGTCCTGAACAAAATTTCTTTGAACTGTTTTCATTAATTCAGTAGTTCCTCACCTTTAAGGACCTGACCATGTGATGAATAAACAGCAGCTATTTTCAGAATAAAGGGTTTCCTTTCAACTACTGTGGTCACTAGAAATGGCCTTGCTTCCTGATTCTTTTCAATTCCCTTGTATTTAGCTGAAACGAAAACTATTAGATGGAAGCTAGACGGGGAGCTTTGAACATCAGTTCTGTGATCAGCTATTAAAGCAGTCCGATTTCAGCTATGTTCAAACACTGCTTTCCCATCTTGTCTGGGGAAGCACCTGCCAATTCATTTTTCTACTCTTATCAGGAAAGCCCATATACTGTGCTCATGTCTCTTAATATAAAACACAGGGAAAATCCCCAGGCTGTCAGGAGGTCTGCTAGCTTAAATACAGTCCACATCTTTGCTCTCATCACATTGCATACTTTCATTTGCTCTCAACTGAAAAAAGCACATCTACCTACCCATGATCTTGCAAAGTGCCAGTCATCTGAATTTGTCAGATTTTGATGAAAAGCTTCTTTAAGTAAAGAATTTTATCATGGGTTCAGCATCAGCAGCTGTACTTGATTTTAAAAGTATGTTTTCTTAAAAAAAAGCACCTTTGAAGATGCAGTATATTTTCAGCTATGTAATAATCACAACAACCTGCTTGGGTTCAGTTCCTCTGCGTTTTGGATGACAATGTGGTACAGTAAATTGTCCTGGTGTCCATCAGGATTTATTGCATATATGGAGGCAGTCAGTGTTCAAAATCAGTTCAAATCCATTATAATTTTTTTGCTTAAAAAAAAAAAAAAAAGAGACATCTCTGCATTTCTAACAGGGAGAAGTAATTCTACCTTCCCAACACATTAAAGCAACGTCTGTACCTTGCTTAGGCACAGTCCTTCCTCTCAGTATTACATAGGTTAAACACAAATTTTATCACAAAAGGGAGGACAAAATAATAGACTGTGTCCAGTGCTTATCACTTTTGTTACATCCCATGGCCTTCCTACCCTCCAGGCGTTAATGACAGACAATGAATGGTCTCATCCAGAAGGCTGCTCACCTGCCTGCCCTTCCCCACCCGCTCTGCACAGCATCCGTGGTTAACCTTTCATTCACACTTACTTTTGGGGACTTTCTAATTCTGTTGAAGCTGCTAATACTTTGTTGATTTAGTATGCAGCCCCTTATTCCCTCTCCTTCCAGAGACAATCTCAATTCGTGTATGGTGTTGCAATGTCAAAGTACAGAAAGTACTTTACGAAAAACGGAGGATTATTAATTGAGTAACAGTATGATCTGTTAATTAGGGAGCCTGTTATTCAGGGCAGAAGTGTGGGTGTTTCTGTGGTTGAGATGCTAAAGATGCTTAGGTCCCACTTCCCGCTTGACTAGTGGCTTGGGCAGGTCATGGACAAGACAGACTTCTCTCCATCTTTTGAACAAGCAAGACAAATCTAGCTGATCTAGCAGTCACTTGGCCAAGCTAGCATGAGTCCCAGCAGCCTGCCAAGAGGTGAGGTGTGTTAGCTCCAGTACCTTACCAGTGCGTGGTTTCTGGACTCAAGTGCTTGAGGCCACAGAGAGCAGAACCAGCCCATCTGCCTACCCCAGCTGTGGAGCTGCAGCCTTGCTTTCTCTGTGTCCTGCTTCCCATCAGTAAATTAGTGATTTCAGAAGGGAAAGGACCATGTAATGCCACTGGTAGTTTTTCTACTGACGTGTTGCAGAGCCTTGAGCAAATCAGTTTCAGATTCTCTATCTATACAAGTTTCACAATGATGCATGGCTTTCTGTGCAACGTGCTGGGAGATTTGGAAAGAAAAATGCTGTAGGAGAGTCAAAGTATTCTTAGTCTTAACTCATTTGTTGTACCCAGTCCAAACTACTATTTGAGTTCGGGGCACAAATTGGAAATTAATATCTCTTTTGTTGAACCACTGTAGGCCCATCCACAGCCAACTAATGAAACAAAACAGAGGATTTCCTCCCCTCAGCATGCCCCACTGCTCTAGTGGGGTTATGATGAGCTCTTACACAGCAACTCAGCCTCCAACAGCGCGCTCGCAAAGCATGGCCCTGCAAACCGCCATCCTTCTCGGCTTTTTCCAGTCCATGGTTTACATACTTACACTATCATAGAAGATTAGATAGGACACAACATTATGGCTGTTTTCCACATATCCACAAGACCATTTTCAGGGAATCATAGATTCATATAATAATATGGGTTTGAAGGCGGCTTGGGGGGTCATCTACTCCAATCTCCCATTCAAAGCAGGGAGAATTTTGAAGTTAAATGAGGTTGCTCAGGGCCTTGTCCTGTTAATTTTTACTATCTTCAAGCTTTCTGCAACCTCGCTGGGCAACCTGCTCCAGTGTTTAATCATTCTCAGTATTTTCTTCCATACACCAAAATAAGGTTTCTTTTGTTACAACTTATGTTTGTTACCTCTTTTTCATCTTCTTTATAACCTATAACCCTCTTTTTTAGGGGTCTCAGGGTTATCTTGCCTAGATAGAATTTTTTCAGAAGCCTCTTATATGATGCATACTTCCCTAGGAAATAACTTTTTGTTTGCTTGTTTTTTTCACATTATTCAGAGTAAATTCTTGAGAAATTATTTAAATTGAGGCAACGATTTTTAAGATAAGCCAACAAAAGTCACATTCCAGAGAAACTTGATGGGATCTGGCACATATTTTGCACAAGCTCCATTCATGTCCTTCTGCCTTCCACAGGCATTTCACTTTTGGACCAACTCTAATTATATGTGCTTCAGAAATTTCAAATTGCATAAAAGAAAATGTTCCTTGTTCTTTAGAGCAGAAATATTATGCAAGTGAGAGAAGAGGCAGAGCAATTCAAATATGTATGGGACTCCAAAGACGAGCCAAAGGAAACACACTTGATAATTCGCATGCAAAGAAGCAACTCTGGACCTGGTTAGGGAACTGCACAGTATAAAGATACCTGATGTAGGAAATAATCCAGTCTGTCAAAGCTCCAGGACAAACAGTACAGCAGGATGTCACAGAGTGGAAAGAAAAAGCTGGAAGTAAAACAAAAATGTGTCCAAATTAATGCTGGTCAGGGTCATTAAGGGCTGTTGGTGCCTTCAGGGCCCCAACATTTTCATCCTCAAATCTCTTAGAGTGTTTTCTAATAAATTTGTTTCTGTTGATCCTCCCAGGTGCTGAAATTCATCCCTGAGGCTGGGCATCCCAGAAGAAAAGGCAGAACCAGGAACAACATGGCCTTAGTAGATATACAGCTGGATCACCATGAGCGTTGTGATTGTGTCTGCAGTTCAAGACCACCACGATAAAAAATAAATAAATAAATAAAGGAAAAAAACAAGACACACCAATTGCAGCTTACTGGACGTTTACTTTTAAGCAGGATTGCTCCGAGGGCCTTTACTCACTAATCATTTGAACTTTGCTACTAGCCTGCCTTTGCAATTAGCAAAAATGATCGCTGTGTTTCAGCATAGCTGTGCTGATTAATGCCATGGCAGCTAAACAGGTATATCATAGATTTATGTATCAGCATCCGAGAATATAGGATTATGGTTATCTGTAGCTAGATTCTGAGGACCGAGATTTTCAAAGCTCACTGGTAGTCCTTAGGCACACAATGCCCACTGAAATTAAGCACCAGTTGCGCAGGTATTTGTGGTAGCTGGCAATGAAATAGCATTGTGTTTCTGTTTCTCACTCACCAGTTGCTACACTCAAATTCTGATGCCATTTCTACCTGCTCAGCTGTCCTGACCATCAGTAGAGTTTTGTGGGTGTAAATGAAGAGAGAATTTGAGGCTGTATGAGTGTAAAATGGTTTGTCCCACTCCAAGAGGGAACTTCCCAGTGTTCTGGCCCAACAGAGTGAGATATAATGAGGAAAATCCATCACTACATGAAATAACGCACCAGTAAAGTCAAATCTCACTGTTTGTACTCAAGCAAACCGTGTGCTGAAATTATTAGGTGCGTTGCCTAAGCTGGGACACTGGTGGTGGTAGGGGGGTGCAGAGGCTGGTACTTTTGCCACGGTGACTCCACGGGAGCCATCACCCAGGCGCTTCTGCACAAGTGGGCTGCCACCAGGTCCCCAGGTAAATCCCTGTGGGCTGGGGTTGATTCTGGTCTCTACCCATGTGGTCTGGACTCCTGCCCCTTGCCCAGAGCTGCCCACGGTTGCCCAGGAGGAGCCCCCTTGACATGAAAAGAGAGAGACAATGCTCCCCTTGTATCCTCCTCACTGCAGTTCGAGGAGTGCCATGATTCCCCCACGCAGGCGATGAAGATAGGGCACTTGTTTGTTGAAAATATTGATTTGTTTTGCAGTTGTGTTACTGGGAAACAAAACTGTGCTTGAGATTTAATTATCGTTATTTGGTTTGGGGTTTGTTTGTTTGTTTGTTTTAAATATGGATTACTATAACTGCGTCATGTATGCATTAATCTTAGTTATCTGAGGTTAGTTGTCTCATTTCAGCTCTGCATATTGCCATGGTTAAACTGTTGACAGTGAATTTCTTTTTGATTGCATTTTGCTGAGGCATATTGACTCATTAAGCAATGTCTGTCTGTCATGGAAAATGTGCATCATTTATTATCTTCCAGAAGAATATTATTAAACACCACCTCATAATAAAATAAGCACTTTAAAAGCTACAGCATAGCTTCCTATGCCTTTTAAAATATTACAAAAGTGCTCTAGCTGACAAAGGAAACAAAAAATCCTTCCAAACTAGCATTAAAGGATTTTAAATGCTGCTCCAAAAGTGTAAAATACAGGTGGATTTAAGTCTGGCAAAGAGTTGGAGTTTTGATCATGAATGCAACAGAAGAAATGGGGCGGCACGTTTAATGGCTGAGGTTTTATATTTAATAGCAGACATAGGCTGCATCAATTCATCTTGTTTGTCTTGCCTCTTGTGGTTTTTTCTCTCTGAAAGAGCAAAGTAGTTTGACAGTAGTGCATTAATAATTAGTGAAAACTGGCATGTGCTATAATATAATTTTGAGAGCCTTCAAGCCGGTATGTTTTAGCAACCTACAATTTTGTTACAAAAGTGGCCTGATGTTCTGACTTACCCTCTTTATCAGCTCAAGTATTTTATAAAAGCTTTTTTATAATTTTAGCAAAACTTTACTGAAACATCCCTTAGAAATGTTGTGTTACATTCTTTCCTGTACTTTAACCTTTGAGATTCAAAAAGTGTGAGGTTTTTATTATTTATATTAATTTTTCCTCTCTGGCTCCCAGATGTCTATTTAAAAATGCTCCTGAATGCTGACTTGGGAAGTGATTCATCATTTTGCAAAGCAAGTCTCGTTAAAAGAGCAACACTGTAACCAAAGATTGACAGCTTCGTTTCATAGTTCAGGACTGTTTGAAGAATACTTCATTCTTTTTCTGTCTCTAGCTTAATAATAAGGTTGACCCTGTCCTTCCAGAATTTTCAGCTAATTTTGGAAGAAATTTGCATGCGAGACCTTGGCAGTACTGATTGGTTTTGAGACCATGCACTCCAAAGTATGTTCCTGACTGAATTATTCCCAAATTATACCTGAGCACTCTGGCCTCGTAGTTAGTGTTGGTTGTAGGAAGCATCAGTTTCATATGGCTTTGTGCTTTGAGTGGTCCATTGATTCCCACCCCTGAGCATTCACTGTGCCTGGCGTCTCCCACGCACCTCTGCCTGCTCACCCGGTCTCCACCCCAATATCCATCTGTTGGGAGAGGTATTTACGCCTCCTAATTTGGGGGATCCAGCCTTGTCCAGAAGCCTGAGTTACCACTACAGCCACCACTACAGCCACCTGGGGGAGAGAGGCTCTTCCAAAGTGTGCCTTAGCCCCCAGGTTGAAATCGCCCAGTGTGGGAGCTTTTCTTTCTTTCTTTTGACTACGTAGAAAGATCAGAAATCTGATTTGGGCATCTAAGTGAGATACACAAAGGTAGATGGTATGAATACTCATTTTAAAGACTGAGCAGCTAACTGTTTAGCTAACTGAATTAGATACAGGCAGCAGCAGATGCCAGGGTCCAGCAGACAAATTCAGCTGTAAAGTAAAAAGAGAGTGGTATAATAGGGATTATCTTCTTGCTTAATGTTGGGTTTGCTTTCTTAAATATAGGCTAAACTTGTCACGAAATTTAAAGTATTACTCCTGGGACACTTAGTAATGAATGGAAGCACTCACCGCTTCATGCTGCCGCCTGCCGTGCAGACAGCATCCTCCTGGCCAGCGCAGGAGCATCCAGGGTGGGCTTTATGTCGCAGTGGGGGGTGATAACAATACACGTGAACTAGGAAGAATGCCTAAGAACCTAAGCCCCAAGGTGCAATGACCCTAGTGAAACCAAATAGCAGCAAAACTTTTCCTTTTTATTTATTAGCAGAAATTGCAGAGATGTTTTCCCATACCTGTATTTTCTCTTTTGTCTATGTAATAATTGTTATGTTGTTTACATACTATTTTAACTTAAAAAGCAAAAATATTAAAAAAAAATAATCTGGTTCATTTTTATTGGTGGAATTGGAACCCTCAAAATAAATACATTTCCAAAGGAAATTGAGAAAGATTCCTAATTTCAAACCACTCACTAGCTTTTTATTTACTGTATTCTTCTGGGGTAGAGCCTACTTTCTCAAGTGCAATCTATATATATTTTCTTTTTTTTTTTGTTATCTCAGTTAAATGCAGCTTTCCTAGCAGTGTTTTTTACTTTATGCAGTATGTAATGTGTCTTATCTTGATGAAAAAAAAATAAATACTGCTTTTGAAAGAAGATACTCTGAGTGATTATTCAGAATTCAGATGAACTAAACCCCGTGATTTACTGGAAGACATTGCCACAACATGACACCATCCATGCTAGATCTCCTTGTGAATTTTAGCAGTCGTTCCCAAGAGCATCAGGGAAGTACAAAGTGCAATTTTGGGATAATCGAGTTTGATCCCCCAAGCTGGAGGAGCTGACAGCTTCCTTCTGAAGCAGCAGCAGTGTGACAGCAGCACGGCATTTCTGGTAGCCGGATTAGGGCGCTCCCCTGGACTCGGTGCTGGTCTCAGCCCCCGCAGGCTTGGCTTGGCTCCAGCAGAGATGTCCTCGCTTGTCCTACTGAAGCTGCTCGTTACTGGCAAAGGAAAATCCTGCCGAAACTCCACATTTCACCTGAACCAGGGCAACACTAAGCATCCAATTGCTGTGTGCAGGGCAGCTGGAGGAACCTAAAGCCTCTCCAGATGGGGAAATTCAATCTACCCTTGTGAATTCAGGCATTTCCCCAGCTTTGGCAGAAGCAAATTTTGTTGTGTTGCATCTGGAACATAACTTTCATAGCTGTGATAAATAACTTTCAGTTTAAGGTTCTTGTTTTAATCTAAAGCTGCCTTAGGCCTGGATCTTGGACTGAATAAGGACATGAAATTTTTGCCAAATTAATTCTTTACTAGCTAGATGCCCTGTCTGATAAGGGAAATAACAGGTAGCAGCCGTGCAGCATGTCCTCATGCATGTGTGCCTTTTTCTGATGGTAATGCCACCAGCCTGGAACAGTCGGCTCTTCAGATGACCATATTTATCCCCTTTGGTTTGGTCCCTGTTACTCAGAGAAAGAAGTCATATATCTTTCCTTGCTTTGCCCTGCCTTGCTTCTCTTCTC
>VZSZ01005671.1:187361-213198 GCA_013398815.1 Ibidorhyncha struthersii
TTTTTCTTTTTCTTTTTCTTTTTCTTTTTCTTTTTCTTTTTCTTTTTCTTTTTCTTTTTCTTTTTGAAAAATGAAAAAAGGCAGTAGAAGAGACATTTCCTAACAAAAGAAGCAGTTCTCTTGTGCACAGTGAACAAGGACATATTTAATGGGTGGAGGAGAAATTTTTTGCCCTTCAGAAATGCGCTGAATACACCATGTAGACAGCAGCTCAGCAATTGCTAAGTGTTCAAGGATCGCATAAAGCTGCTCCCATCTGGCATTGCTACATACCTTTATAACTCCTGGCTAGCTAACATTATCAGTTTGTCCTTGTGCTCACATGAGTGAAAGCTTTTATAAATCTGCAACATGAAAAGTAGCTCTGTCTCTTCAGCTGAAAAAGTATGTGGTTCCTGAGGTCATTCATGAACTTACCATTACCTTTTTTAAAAAATAATGTATTTTTTAAACATTCTTTTTTCCATTTTTGAAGAACACAGAATCTTCGTCTAGCTGATTTTAAGATCTGCAACAGCTGTAAAAATACTTCCCTGCAAATTCATTTAAGATTTCCCTTGCTCTTTTCTAGAGTGCATTCCCCAGTCACACTGCTGTAATGCGAATTCAACAGATGTCCAATTTGTACTTATTCTCCCAGGGACTCCAGTGCAGCAGCTAATGAAATGCAGAAATTAGTATTCTGGTCTCTCATTCTAGGAACTTTAACTTTGTTTATTGATAGCCTTGGTCAAATACGCTGAAATACATAACATTCATAATTTATCTGGTCATTCATAGACGGGCCTTGAAAATCTGCCTGAAGTGTTTAAAGTGCAAATTCGATTTTGCATTTCTTTTCAAAGAGTTCTTCAAGAAATGGGATTTCCAAACCATTGAATAATCTGCCATGAATAGTAGGAAGGGAGCATTAGAGGTTTTAGACTATCTTCAAAAATTGATTTGACTTAAGACCTGGTCTGCAGTTTGTTTATAGGTAGCAAAAAAGATATTTCAAAACTGAATTTATAAAACCTGATTTTTGAAACTCAGTTTCAAAACCTCATTTATGTATTGCTTATAGAAGTTTCTGTGGCACAGATATGCTTTAACAAAAATGACACTAGTTACGTAATAACAGTTATTGTATTAGATGCTCCAATTTCAAGCTGACAAAGGATTTCTGCTTCAGTTGGAAGAATTTCAGTTTCAGAACCAGTAGGAAGAGAACAGGATAAACAGAACTGGGTACCTTTCAAATATTTTGATATAAAGAGTGATGACATAGGAAAAAAACCATAACTTCTATTCATTGCATTTTATTAGGTAAGTAATAAGAGCAGACATCATAACCTTTTTGTTCTGTTTTAGAGTTTGGAGAGTATCATCTCAAGTAGCAGATGCACTGAGATGAGCTCTCTCAGCTCAGTCTAAAATCAATTTACCCCCTCCAAGATGAAGGTGGTCTGGAGAACCACCCATCGTATCAATACAATTCTGTCAAATCTTTCTATCCACTGTCATAGTCATAGCCTTTTACCAAAAGAGAATAAATAAGTCAGTTTGGTTTGGTAATACAGTATTTCCACTTCTACCTAGCATATGAAGAAAGATGATGCCCTCGCCTAAAATGAAAAACTGTTATGCACTGAAGAATCACAGACTGTTTGAGGTGGGAAGGGACCTCTGGAGATGATCTTGTCCAACCCGCTGCTTAACGCAGGGTCACCTATGGCAGGTTGCTCAGTCATGTCCAGTTGGGTTTTGAATTTCTCCAAGGATGGATACTCCACCCTATTACTAGTCTTTATGTAGAGCAAGGGGGGAGGAATTAGTTTGGTTTGACAAACTGTGGAAAAAAGAAACAGAGAAAAGTCTGACAAAGTCTTGGACCTCCACAGAGGGCTGTGGATCAGGGAAGACTCTCCAGTCCTTGATGGCCAGGCCCTTCTCCTTGCCAAGGTAGGCAGGCTTTCGAGCTCCAAGCTTCACACTCACCCAACAATATCAGTGGTATGACAATTCAAGGATCAGAGAGTGCCACGTATCTTAGGTGGTGTGGGGAGAAGGGCCAAACATTATAGAATCACAGAATCACAGAATTGTCTAGGTTGGAAGGGACCTTTTACATCATCAGTTCCAACCATCAACCTAACACTGTCAAAACCACCACTAAACCATGTCCCTAAGCACTATGTCTACCTATCTTTTAAATACCTCCAGGGATGGGGACTCCACCACTTCCCTGGGCAACCTGTTCCAATGCTTTACAACCCTTTCTGTGAAGAATGTTTTCCTAATGTAAACCTCGCCTGGTGCAATGTGAGGCCATTTCTTCTTGTTCTATCACTTGTTATTAGCAAAAAGAGCTCGGCTCCCACCTCCCTACAACCTCCTTTCAGGTAGATGTAGAGAGCAATAAGGTCTCCCCTCAGCCTCCTCTTCTCCAGGCCAAACAACCCCAGTTCACTCAGCTTGTTCAAGTCATAAGACTTTTTCTCCAGACCCCTCACCAGCTTTGTTGCCCTTCTCTGGACACACTCCAGCACCTCAATGTCTTTCTTGTAGCGAGGGGCCCAGAACTGAACAGGGACCTGGCACTTGGCCTTGTTGAACCTCATACCATTGGCCTTGGCCCATCGGTTCCAGCCTGTCCAGATCCCTCTGTAGAGCCTTCCTACCCTCAAGCAGGTCGACACTCCCACCCAACCTGGTGTCATCTGCAAACTTACTGAGGGTGCACTTGATCCCCTCATCCAGGTCATTGATAAAGATGTTAAAGAGAACCCTGCAGGAAAAGTTTTCTGCCGAAGGTGCAGTAAATGTCTGGTTCATTAATAACACAGATGCAACTTGTTAGCTTACACGACTAAAGGCTTGTCACCAGACACAAGAAGGAGCACAGGGGCACACCAGCATGGGAGGGAGCTCCAGTTACCTCAACAGACCAATGGAGCCCCCGACACCTCACCCCTGGGCTGTCCTGGGGACCTTCAGCCCAATGGCTGGGGGAGACCCTGTCACCATAAGCCAACAGGAGAGGGTCCCCATCACCCCACAGATGGAGGGGTAGTCACTGCCAGGGGCGTGGGGACTACCATGGGAGGGCAGGTGAAGGGTATTTCAAGATCACACAGGACTTATTATGGGATGTTACAGGGAGGATGGGGAAAGGGAGGATCAAAGTATTTTGGGGGAGGAGTGAGTGGAGAAACAGTGAGATCAGGGGACAAAAAGGGCCAGTTGTGTGCAAGCAGGGGCTGGTCAGTGCACCTGCCTGGCTGTGCCCTGTGTGTGACCGGCACAGTCTGTCCTGGCCTCCCACTAAATCCCATTTCTAGCCATTTTCCTGGGGCAGGGGCTCTGTCCCATGTGCAGGGGTGTGTGTGTGGGTCTCAGTGCCAGCCCCTGGGAGGTGATGAGGGACTGGTGGCCCCTGTGTCCATGGTGCCAGTGACTGCAGAGACCAAGTTGGCTGCTGGAGGGACCAGAGGGTCCAGACCAACTGCACGAGACACTGTGGGGTCTGGGGGTCAACTGAGACTCTCCTGCACATGTGTGTGTATGTCTATGGGAACACATGCTTGTCCCCACTGCTGGCTGGACGTGGGTGCATGGAGCTGCAGCAGCCTCACTTCCACCAGGCCACCAGACTCAGCAGCCGCTAACGCCATTCAGCAAGCCATCACAGGGGAGTCTTTCATAAGCTGTGGAAAGACTGGAGACTGCAGTATTTCGCAGCTTCCAGATAGATTTTCTCATTAAGTCATAGGAAGGCAAATTGTCCAGTTTTACTGGAATATACAGGCTAGGCTGCAGCACAGCCCCCTGAGCATCCTCCTGAACTCAGAGAGCACCTGATGTAAAAGAAGCCTTCATTAAACCATTCTGATACCCGACAGATGGCATTCATTGCAACCTTTACATCAAAATACCAACCCTTGGATTCTGTTGCTAATTTATTTCAAAAGGTCAGGCAAGGATTTGTGTGCCCTCAAGGAATCAATTGCTTTATAGGAAGCTGCAGTTTCAGTATTCAAATAACCCCACATAGGCAAAATGCTGCAGTTTTCCCAGTTAAACTGTATCTGAACACCAATTACACAACTGATTATTAAATGAAGATAAGCCATGCAGGCTTCCATGAAGAAGACTAATTGGTTTTTCAATTAAAATGAAGACACTTGGGTCCAAATTAAGACCCTGACAAGAAAAGGTAAGCAAATTAGTTTCACTGAGAAATGCGGCTACTGCATACCTGAAATCTTCAGGATTGAACAATGCACGCTCAGTCAGCAACTTTAATAATCAAAATAAAAATATCCCTTTAAAAGTCCTTCTACATAAAGCTAATTCAAGGAGCAAATGAAAACTAGTCCTTGCATTTTAATATCACTAGCTGATTGCACTGAGCTCTGACTAGCATCAAGTGCATTTTATTTGAGTACATAAGTACTTTTGTCTGACAAGCATTTTAACAAGCTGTGCAACTTCACCAAATACTAAACTTCTTTCTTTGCCCTTCACAGTGGTGCCTATTGAAAAACAGAGACCAGAGAGTACTCACCGCACAGAGCAGAGCTCACATGGATATGCAAATGTCTCATTAAAAAAAAAAAAAAAAACAAAAAAAAACCAAAACAAAAAAACCCAAACCCACAAACCCAAACATGTTTAGAATGATTTGTATAGCAGCTGATGGAGTTTTCTTGTTGTTGGCATGTGTTTAAAGACAACAATTTGGTTTTGGACTCCAAAATACAGTGTTGTATATTCATGCAGGACCTTACTGAATAATCAACAATGGCTACAAGTTGGCAAAGTGATAAACCACCTATAAACTGCGTTTGTGAGACTTCTGCTAAGTGAACTGTTATTCCCATTGATACCCCTTGCCTTTTCCACTGCATTATTTCCTCTAAACTACAGACTGTCTGACACCTGGTAACAATAGCCTTCAGGGACATACAAGTAGACAACCTACAACTGGTTTGATAAAAGAAGCAACCTGGACATAGTCCCTTGTTTAGCTTATGAAACTGAAAACTGACACACAATATTGATATTTACTCTCTATAAAACCTGTACAAGCTATGTGACTATGTGGGTGCAGCATAAAATAGGCAAAAAGTTGCCTATAGGTAAATGCAGGCTGGAAATTTTAAAAGACCGTGCTAAGGACTGTAACTTGTAGAAAACTCATGCAGTCTGAACGCTCAAGGAAAACTAAATTATCCTTGAAAACTACCAAGGACCTTATGAACTTTCCTGAATGTAGAGCACTTTATACGGTACCAAATAACCGAGAAAATTGCTGTACAATAGTGTATGATATATTACACTGAAGTTGTGGGGTTTTATCTTAGTCTCAGAAAGCTTTCTGGGTAATTTCTTTAACTACATTTTGTTCCAAGCAGTTGCTTCTCCTTCATCTATTCCAAAAGAGAGCAATACTCTGTTCCAATGCATCTTGTTAATATGTCCATGTATGTACAAACATAGCTGTGTATGCATATATATAAATAAATATATATTACACTTTTTTCACATATATGTGTATAAGCTTTTCCAGCTGTTTTAACTCCAAGTCAAAAAATAGCAGGAAAAAAATTAAATCCTACTCCTCCAAGATAAAATTCATCAGCAGGCAAAAAGAAATATTATTCCTACACCACAGCTAAATTTTCTGTCTTTCCTTGAAAATCACTAAAGGCTTTTAATACAAGTACTATGCAAGACCCTCTAATTTTTCTCCCAGTCTCTCTCTTTGAGGCTTCCATTGCTCACACTGAAAATTTTGGTAAGACTGCTCAGTGCTAACACAGTTCCTAAAGGCTGTTCATCATAGTACATTGAAACACTTCAGCTGAATTTCTTTTCATGAATTTTGCGGTTTTGCTTCTTCTGCACAAATATTGAAAGACTGCTAACAGCCATGCTTTGTCTTTTGGGTGTTTAAATCTATAAGACATCAATGAAATGTGCCTTGATGGAGAAATACAGCGCATAAGAAAAGAGGAAATGTTACATATACTTCTGACAAGGTCTTTGAATTAGGCATAGCTGTTGACCTCAAACATCTGTTAGAAAAACTCAGTAGTCTTACCATCTCAGGATACTAGCAAAGCCAGAAGATCTTGGGGAAATGGTAAACTGCATGAAAGCTTCAACATCTTCCTTAGAATCATAAAATAGTTTAGGTTGGAAGGGACCTTAAGATCAGTGTAGTTCCAACCCCACTGCCATGGGCAGGGACACCTTCCAGTAGACCAAGTTAGTCAAAGTCCCATCCAACTTGGCCTTGAACACCTCTAGGGAGGGGGCATCCACTGCTTCTCTGGGCAACTTGTTCCAGTGTCTTACAACCCTCACAATAAAGAATTTCTTCCTAATACCTCATCTAAATATACCCTCTTTCAGTTTAAAGCTCTTACCCCTCATCTTATCATTATGCTCCCTGATCAAGAGTCTCTCCCCATCTTTCATGTAGGCCTCCTTTAAGTACTGGAAGGCTGCTATGAGGTCTCCCCAGAGCCTTCTCTTCTCCAGGCTGAACAACCCCAACTCTCTCAGCCTCCTAGGAGAGGTGCTCCAGCCTTCTGATAATCTTCATGGCCCTCCTCTGGACTCGCCATGTCCTTCTTGTACTGAAGACTCCAAAGCTGGACACAGTACTCCAGGTGGGGCCTCACCAGAGGAGAGCAGAGGGGCAGAATCACCTCCCTCAACCTGCTGACCATGCTTCTTTTGATGCAGCCCAGGATACAGTTGGCCTTCTGGGCTGCGGTCACACATTGCTGGCTCATGTTGAGTTTCTCATCAATCAGTACCCCCAAGTCCTTCCCCTCAGGGCTACTCTCAATCCACTCTCCACCCAGACTGTATTTGTGCTTGGGATTGCCCTGACCCACATGCAGGACCTTGCACTTGGCCTTGTTGAAATTCATGAGGCTTGCATGGGCCCACTTCTCTAGCCTGTCCAGGTCCCTCTGGATGGCATCCTGTCCCTCCAGCATGTTGACTGCTGTATGCAGCTTGGTGTCATCAAATTTGGTGAGGGTGCACTCAATCCCACTGTGCATGTTGCCAATAAAGATGTTAAATAGTACTGGTCACAATGCTGACCCCTGAGGAATGTTACTTGTTACTGGTCACCACTTGGACATCAAGCCATTGACTGCAACGCTTTGAGTGTGGCCATCCAGGCAATTCCTTGTACAACAAGGTGTCCATCCTTCAAATTTATGTCTTTCCAATGTAGAAACAAGGATGTCATGTGGGACAAGTCCATGCAGGTGACATCTGTTGCTCTTCCCTTATCTGCCAATGCTGTCACCCCATCGTAGAAGGCCACCAAATTTGTTATACATGATTTGGCTTTAGTTAAGCCATGTTGGCTGTCAGCAATCATCTCCTTATTTTCCATGTGCTTTAGCATAATTTCCAGGAGGATCTGCTCCATGATCTTGCTGGGCACAGAGGTGAGGCAGACCGGCCTTAGTTCCCTGGGTCTTCCTTTTTTCCCTTTTTAAAAATGGGGGTTATGTGTCCCCTTTTCCAGCCGGCAGGAACTTCACAGTACTACCATGACTCTTAGCTATGATGCATAGTGGCTTGACAACTTCATCTGCCAGTTCCCTTAGGACCTGCGGGTGAATCTCGTCAGGTTCCATGGACTTGTGCACCTTCACATTCCTTAGATAGTCTCAAACCTGATCTTCTTCTATGGTGGGAGATTCTTCATTCTCCCAGTCCCTGCCTTTGCCTTCTGTGACTTGGGCAGTGTGGCTAGAGCACTTGCCAGTGAAGACCAAGGCAAAAAGTCATTGAGTACCTCAGCCTTCTCCATATCCTGGGAAAACAGGTCTCCCATTTCCTTCCAGAGATGCCCTGCATTTTCCCTAGTCTTCCTTTTACCACTGATGTACCTGTAGAAGCTTTTCTTGCTGCCCCTGCTGCCCCTGGCCAGATTTAACTCTATCTGGGCTTTAGCTTTCCTAACCTGATCCCTGGCTGTTTGGACAATTTCTCTGTATTCCTCCCAGGCTACCTGTCCTTGCTTCCACCCTCTGTAGGCTTCCTTTTTAAGTCTGAGTGTGTCCAGGACTTCCTTGTTGATCCATGCAGTCCTCCTGGCATTTTTTTCTGACTTCCTCTTTGTTGGGATGCATGACTCCTGAGCTTGGAGGATTTTTGAATATTAACCACCTTTCTTGGGGCCCTCTTTCCTCCAGGGCTTTATGCCATGTTACTGTACCAAGCAGATCCCTGAAGAAGCCGAAGTCTGCTTTCCTGAAGTCTAGGATAGTGAGCTTACTGTGCGCCCTCCCCGATGCTCTAAGGATCTTGAACCCCAGCAATTCATGGTCACTGCAGCCCAGGCTGCCCTTGAGGGTGACATTCCCCACCAGCCCCTCCTTGTTGGTGAGAACAAGATTCAGCATGGCACGTCTCCTTGTCGGCTCCTCTATCACTTGGAGAAGGAAATTATCATCAATGCATTCCAGGAACCTCCTGGATTGCTTTTGTCCTTACCTCAGTTCACTTGCAAAAGGCAACACTTTGAGTAGTAACTCCTTGAAAACCTCCTAGCACTATCATTTTCATCTAAGGTGATAACAAGTCCTGGGTTCATAGACCCACAACCCACACAGAGAGGAAGACTTGAGACAGTTATCTGCTATATACTACGTTAGTCTTCACTTGACCAAATGGGAAAGGACACACAGAAGATGAATGATAAATATGAGACTTCTTTCCTCTAAAATCAGCCAGAAAGTTAGTCTGGCCTCTAGAATCTTTGTTTCAGCTCTATATTGTGATTGTACACTACTTCTCAGTTATCGGCACAGGAAAACTGACTGGGTCTTTGGCCCGGAAACCCAGCAATGTTGAGGTGTCTGACAAGAAGGGACATTGCTCTGATAAAATGCATATCTCTGGCCCAGCCTGCATCCCCTAAGAGTCACGGGAGAGAAACAGGTCCATGCAGGGCAGCTTCCCTAACCCTAACAAAGACATCTAAACCTGTCCAGGGAAGGGGAACAGAGAGGAACAAACACTCCCTTGCCAAGATTAGACAACAGCCTGGCTCAGTGCAAGTGCTATAGCTAACTCGTCCCAGGTTCAGTTCCTGCTACATACGGCTAACTAGCAAGTGGCACCATGAGGAGCAGGGACTGGTGATGCACAGGGAAAGCAGCTCATACAAGGTAAGGTAGAAGAGTTAGTTAAAGTCTTGCTTTTGTTGAAGGTTGAAGGATGATCCCAGTAGACACATTTGTAGGTGGAAAGCTGAATAATTGGGCTGAGTCGTCACTGGTAACTAAACACACCACTCCCTGGGCTTTGAAGAAAGGTCACCTAGATTTACTGTTCTTATTTGATTAGGCAAAGTTTCCGCACCTCTTACTTCTAACACACTGTTATAACATGTTTTAGTTACACAGGTTTGAACTGAAATATTATGTTAAATATGGTCATGCATGTTAAATAAGGTGTCGATATACCATTTATAAGACCAGGATGCATAGATACTGGCATGCTTTGTAGATGGTAAGGTAGATTTAAGCACAAGCACACTATTGTATTGCAAATATTTTTTTTTATTGAAGAAAATGAGTGATACAGTGTTATTTATTCACACTGCCTGTTCCAAGGCAGTGTTTGCCAACTGTACTGACTATGATGATTATATCATCTGTTATTTCATGCTAAAATCTGATGAAACTGAAAATAAATGATAGATCATTGCAAAGTCCTCTCCACTGTCTATTGGAAAACGATGCTCTTTGTTCACTTCCCAGTGACGACTGATTGGCAGGATGCAATATAACAAAAAAGTCGTGAAAATTGCAGAAAACATAAAGTTCCCATCTATTAATTCTGAACTGTTAGGACAGACTGAGGCAATGGGCAATTATAAAGTACATTCCAGCTAATAACAGGAAGACTAAGTTCCCATAAAAGAATTATTACAGGAGAATGTACAACTGTCTGGGGAAGCTACCATGCCCTAACGTTTTTCGGAATTCAGCTGAAATGGATGGAATATGATGCAGAGGAAACTATACGAGTTCCACTTTCCTTCAGGACACATGGCAGACGGATTTATCACGGTTGCAGAGTACTAATTCTTTTCAGGCATACAGTGTCATATATCATGTCATTTGTGACATGGATCATTACAATTGTTTCTAGAGATTATTCTGTAGCAAAACCTCAGCTCCAAGCTTAGTTTGGGTACAAGCTCACAACTCACAGCTTGATATTTATAACTGTTTTTTCTAACCCAGCACAACTGTTTTGCTCCACTTTTTTTCAGGTCCCTTCATATCAGACAGTGTTCAGAAGCAAGATTTCATTTCACACCTACCTCCATATTTGTTTTTTTCCCTACTGGATTCACAAGTTAACTGATTCTGGTCCACAAGGAAACAATTATTCTTCCTGTTGTAGTCCTGCTCATTATTTTACATTAGATCTTGAATGCAAGAAAAATTCTTTGGTGAAATGAGAGGGAAAATCATTGTGTGCTATTCAGACCAGCCATACTTCACCTAAGCCAAAGTTTTCAGCTTGTGCTGAGTATTTATTTACATGCATCAATGTGATATCACCATAAGCTAGAAAAACATTCTAAGTGCATCCAAAAATGAATACAAATCAGGATTTCAGTTTCCTGAAACAACTTTCTTGTTGTGTGATATTAGATGGGAAAACAGCAAAACTTTGAAACTGTTATGATACCCTCCCCACAAAAATTTGTATTCTGTAGAGGTTTTCCCGAGAGGGCGAAGATAGAATCTTACCCAAAACAATTTTTCTGAGAAAAACAGCTGAATTTTAAACAGGTTCATTTCCAACCTCTGTATGGCGGTGATTTGCAAGCCCTCATCACACCTACTGTCCCTGAAGCAACCTTGCTCAGTCCAAACCTCATTGACATTGGCCGGTGCTCACTCATGAGCAACGGGTGCCAATAAGAACTACTGGAAAAGGCTGAACTGCGGAGCACTCAGGGAAACTGCAGATATTGCAAATATAAGGACAGAAAACTAGCACTCACAAGACTTTATTTTTATTTTATTTTATTTTGAAGTGACATAGAAAAAAAAAAAGAGAGATCTATTTATCTGGAAGCTGTCTAGTCTAGTCGATTATGAAATCCCAGTCACATTAATGAACAAAATGGATATTGAAAATTGCCTTTAAAAAATGTAAATTTTTGTAGATTCCCAATATGTTAATTTACTCAATGTTGGTTGCACTGGAGTGTGTGATGCATCACTACAAAGCCTAAAGAAATGATTCAACAGGATAACATGGAGAAGATGAGCAATATGAATTTGAGAAGGGAAGTTGAGGGAACCCATGGTTCAGTAAGCCTGATGGGGACTGTGTAAAAACCAAAAGCTGTGATGATTACTCCCCATGACATTCAGGTATCACAGAGGTTAAGACTGATCTTACTAGTTGAGGAATGGGTCAAGCAGCATGTTATAAATTACCCTTTGCTCTCTCAAAAATGTTCTCTGCTTCTTACTGTGCTAAAGAAATCCTAGATTGCAGAGAAACAAATGCTAGAAGCCTTGCAGGAAATAAAGTGCAAGAGAGTTACTGTGGCACCTTATTTCTAATACTGTATTTCTTAGCAGCTCTGGCAGCATGATAGAGAAGATAGCATTGAATTTAGTGCTGCTTTCAAACTGTAGAGAAACTCTGGATTAATTTTGTTTTGATCTAGTAAACAGAGATAGTTTCTGGACCCTAAAACCGCCTTGTGTTATAGTTTAAGTCTCAAAAGTTTGGTTTGTTTTTTTTTTTTTTTAATTATGCACGTTAAGTATCATAAGTGACCTTAAATATATTATATGTGCAATTTTTGAGACAGAAAATACTAGCCAGAAAGACCACTCACAGGAACTGTTCTACAGTAAGGAAGAAATAGCAATACACTATTTATATACAGAATATATAAAGCACCAAAGTTCTGAAGTTAAAAAGATTTTGGATTTAAGATATAGATTTAAAGAAAAAAGAGAAGTGCTGGAGGGGTAGAAGGGTCCACAAGCTGGAAGCTGAGAGGAAAATTCACCGTAAGCTGGCAAATAGATTAATTTGAGTGCTGTTCATTCTGGTTTGGTTTCATGGAACTGAGTCTGTCTAGAGGCTAGAGTTTCAATCTCTGAATCTCAAAAAGACTTGTTTATCAGTCACTGAAATTCGGCAAAGCTTGTGTATGCATGTTTAAGTTAATTTCTTGAAGGTAATGAGGTTTGGTAATGTCACTTTGACTTAAGAGAGTTCGTGCTTCATCCAAAATGCTAAGTTCCAGTGTCTTTGCTATCACTCCAGTAGACATTAATTTATTCTGCTTCACCTCTGCTGTTGTTAACACTTCTATAGTCATGCAGTGAGCTAGACTATGGAAGTACCTGGATGAAAATTAACTGAGAAGAAAAAAAAACAGAATCAGCTCTCTGAGCTGGCAGGAAAAGCTGGCTAGGGGGAAGGCAGGACCACCCTGTTCCCTGACAGCATAGTGCTAAGCTTGTTCAACTTTATATTCTTGCATTCAGAAGTAATTTTTTTATTGCAAATTTGTCAATTTTAATAATTAATAATTTTAGCTAAGGAAACTCAAGGCTATTGCTTACTCTTTACAGAAGGAAAGCAGGAAGGGAGGAAGGCAAGTTGGTTAGAGGGAGAGGGACACATGTATTACAAAAAAAAATCGAATGCCCAAGAAAAGAGCTGCAACTGCATGAAATTATGTAATTGCATGGAATTGCAATGGCACAAAGTGAAACAATTTTGAACAACTGTAAAAATCCAGGAAGCTGAAAAAAGCAAGTGTTCCGAAAATGATCAGTCTGGCTTTAATATCCTTTTGATTATAGCTTTGTGATCCAAGCAATGCCACCTGCCATCAGGAACAATAGCCAGACCAGGCATCAGTGTTATTAAAGAAATGTGATCTTTTTTCATGTTTGAGTGTTCATAGCAAAACATGTATTCATTTAAATATGTAATTAAATGTTACCTGGCACCCCTGCTGGTTGCACTGTGAATAGTGCCAATTTCTCAACAAATTTTCTTTGAGTAATGCTGTGCTGCAGTCAGCAAACAATTCTTAAAGCTCTGCAGTCAGAAGAAATATGCTGTGAGTTTTACACAGTCTTTAAAAGAGGTAGAAACTTTATCCACGTTATTAGTTGCCAAAAGTATACATTACCACTTCGGATTTTGAGGCAGGACTCTGAACAGCTTGCCAGAGAAGTATTAACTGAGCAACCCACGCCAGAGGACTCCGTAGAAACTACAGAACTTTACTACACGCAAGAGGGGTGTGTTTTATTGCCAATAAAAACATGATTTCATTAAGGAGCTTTATCATATGCAACATTACATAAACTATCTTTTTTTCACTGCACAAACTCCCATTGAGATCAATTGGGCAACTGCCCAATTCCCAGACTAGGGTTTCTCTGTAATAAACAGAATATGAAACAGCAGAAAATAGCTGTATTTCAAACAAATTATGATTTCTAGCTAGTGTCTGGCATTGCCTTGTGAAGGATCCTGTTTCCCTGCTGAAGTCCAAAGTCATGGTTCTATAGCCCAAAAAGGCCTCTGAGCACTCTCAGTAGCGTCTCTGGGCTCTTTCACCCCAGAACGATGCTGAGGATTGCAAAAGAAGTTCCACATCAACCAGAAGGGAATTTTTCAGGGTAGCAGATCCTAAGTAACAAGAAATATCTTTTCTGCTCGTAGTCCCAGAGAAAAAGTAAGAAACTGCAGTTAGTTAACGCTACTAATGGTATTGCGCTGTATTATTCTTATGTACACCCCATTATTCTTCCCATAGGGTATATTTGATGCAATACCGGTATGTATCTACCTAAATCCTGTTAATATCAGTGATTCAGGCTCTCTTTTAAATTCTGTAGAATTATGAGAAATTAAAATATTGTGCATATGTTCTAATACTAAAATGAAAGCTATGT
This sequence comes from Ibidorhyncha struthersii, assembly GCA_013398815.1. Classification (NCBI taxonomy): domain Eukaryota; kingdom Metazoa; phylum Chordata; class Aves; order Charadriiformes; family Charadriidae; genus Ibidorhyncha; species Ibidorhyncha struthersii. Next base: position 201,350 of record VZSZ01005671.1, read on the forward strand.
AAGTGGCTTGCTTACTGTGATGGAGTCAGTCGTGCCCAACTCAGTAGAAGTTAAGTTCTTTTAATTTTCTATAAGGGTGCTGTACTTCATTGAGTTCTGTCATCCCTCTAAATGTTCCTCCTGACTGCTTTCCTCTCTGCTTCTATCAAATATTTTTCTTTTTGGCACCTGCAGTTTCAACTACTATTAGGTCTCTCTTTTATAGTTTGGATAACAGCACTGCATGTCTTTCTAGGCTTCATTTTGATAACCTCCTGAGGTGTCTCCTCATCATGGCTCTACAGGAGAAGGGACAGCTCTGATGTTTGTGGACACTCTCATTCTTATAATGACCAAAATGAAGAACAGAGATGAGTACAGCAAAGATGGATCTTCTAAATGGCTGCAAAGCATTAAGACAAGAAGTTTGACAGCAACAGATAAAGTTTACTTGATCTAAGGTCAAGGAAATCTGTAGAACAGTTTCCATTTCTGCATTCCAGTGCAGAGCACAAAGAAGGAAAATATTTATTCAAATTGCATTTAGGCATGGAAGTTTGGAATTTGTGTAAACCACAGGATCCCTCTATAGTCAACAAGTGTGAGATTCAGTTGACCAGGTGTAGATGTCCACAACATAAGCATCCACAATTAAATCAATTATAAGAACGTCTGATATATAACCAAGGGTGAGAAACAGGTAACTAAAGTGGATTTCTATTTTTAGTCAGAATAATTATGCCCCCAAAATGCTTATTTCCCTACATCAATTTTAACAGGATTTAACACTGTAGACCTCTAACAGGTGAGATGAATCCCACTGTAAGAGACAGAGGCCCCTCTTGTGTGGGATGAAATCCACCTGCTGGAGAAAGGTGTGTGTGGCTGGAGGTGTGTTTCTCTGTTCTTATCTTCCTTTACTGAATTTAGAAGTAAAATACGGCTTCTGCCTTAGACGCCTATGTTAAGTATCTGACTTTAGAAATCAGTGCCTTATCCGGAGACAGTGCAAGCCATAAATTTCATAAATAATATGACATTTAATCACAAACATTTAGCACCTAAGTCCATATCTAAATTATTGTTCTCTCTGTTCTTTCAAAGTTACTGAGTTCACTCGGCTGCCTTTGTTTTCTGTGGAAAACATATGTTTTCAGCACTTATACCTAAACTGTCTTTATTTTGTTTTTAAGAGGTCCATTGAGGTTAAGAATATGCAGTGCAATGAAAATAATGTAAACAAGATCCAGTGGTGAATTCTCTGCAAGACTGTAAAGTACTGAGTACTGTCAGTCTTGTTTAGTGTTTTCATCATTGACCTGTATGCAGAGAAAAATTAAAACCTTAGCAAATCTGTGAATGACACAAAATTGGTGGTGGAAAAAAGGAAGGAACTATGTAAGACTACATTATAGAGTCTCAGTCCTGAAGGACCCTGACAGATTTGAGAACTGGGCCAGAAGAAATCACATGAAGTTCAGTAATGGGACGTGCATATCTCTGTGCCCCGGTGGATTAACCCCATCCACCAGTACAAGCTGGGAAGTGACTGTCTGAGTAGCAGCCATGCTTAAAAGCACAGGAGTTACTGTCAGCACCAGGCTGAACATTGGCCAGCTATGTGCTCTCAGTGCAAATAGCGCAAACTGCATCCTGAGACACCTTAGGGTGGCTGGCATCAGCAGAGGAGGAGGTTGTGTCCCCTCACATTTACCGCTGATAAGACAACACCAGGAATCCTGTGTCCGGTTTTAGTCCCTCTTAGTTCAAGAAAAATATTGAGCAACTGGAGAGAGTCCTGTGGAGCACTGCCAAGATGGTGAGTTACCTAGAGTTCATGTCCCATAGGGAAAGGCTGAGGAAGATGGGCTTGTTTAGTTTGGTGAATATGACACTGAGGGAGAATCTAATGGTTGTCAACAGCTGCTTGAAGGAGACTTACGGAAGCAGCAGAGCAAAACTATTTTTGGTAACAAGAGATGGTGTAACAAGGAGAAATAGTCACAGTTCCTGGCTTGAGACATTCTGCCTGGACATGAGGAAAATCTCTTTCACTATTACAGCAGTGTGGCCCTGGCACAGGCTTCCCAGACAGGCTGTCAAATCGCCATCCTGGAGGCTTTCAATACCCAGCTCAGTAAGGCCATGCAGCCATCATCTAGTGTTAGCAATAGTCCTGTTTTGAGCAAGAGGTTGGACAGGAGGACTCCAGAACTTCGTCCCAACCATTTAAGTGACTCTCTGAGACTTGAATGTAGTCCTGATGCACAGGAAAAGTAAGAATGACTGAGGACTTAATTTTCAGAAATTAGTTAAGTAATTTCAAAACCTTTTAAAATTATACCAGTTATGAAGTACTTGGGGGTGTTGGTGGATGAGAAGCTCAACATGAGCTGACAATGTCCTCTTACAGCCCAGAAAGCCAAACACATCCTGGGCTGCATCAAAAGAAGCATGGCCAGCAGGCTGAGGGAGGTGATTCTGCCCCTCTGCTCCACTCTCATGAGACCCCACCTGGAGTACTGCGTCCAGCTCTGGAGCCCCCAACATAAGAAGAACATGGACCTGTTGGAGTGAGTCCAGAGGAGGGCCACAAAGACTATCCGAGTGGTGGAGCACCTCTCCTGTGAAGACAGGCTGAGAGAGTTGGAGCTGTTCAGCCTGGAGAAGAGAACGCTCCGGGGACACCTTATAGCAGCCTTCCAGTATCTGAAGAGAGCCTACAAGAAGGCTGGAGAGGGACTTTTTACAAGGTCAGGTAGGGATAGGATGAGGGGGAATGGCTTTAAACTGAAAGAGGGTAGATTTAGATGAGATATTAAGAATAAATTCTTTCCTGTGGGGATGGTGAGACATTGGAACATGTTGCCTAGAGAAGCTGTGGATGCCCCATCCCTGGAAGTGTTTAAGGAGAGGTTGGATGGCGTCCCTGCCCATGGCGGAAGGGTTTGAACTAGATGATCTTTAAGGTCCATTCCAACTCTAACCATTCTATGATTCTATGCTTCTATGAAAATGGTAGCTGATTTGTACCCTCTTCCTCTTTTTCTGCCTTCCTTTCCCCAGGACAGATCAACTGATAGGTAAGACACATAATGAGTGGAGTTCAGTTGCCCGAACACTGATGTTCGGGACCTCATTGCTCAGATGTTCTGCAGTATCCAAGACACCCAGCTGGGAGCAGCAGATGTGAAACAAGGTCTACAAAGTCCCGAGCCCTACTGGGGAGGCAGCTTGACCTATGTTTAGAAGACTGCATCCCATCCTATTAGTCAAATAATTTATTGTAAATCTGAGACAGCACAGTGCCAGAAGGGCTAGAATAACATTTTGGTCAAGCTTTTTTTTTTTTTTAAATGTGCCAGTTCTGACAAACATTTAATGCTAGCAATAATTTGCTACTGCTGATTAAAACATAAAACTGTAATGTCTCATTTATAACCATTTGCAGGGTCTTAGGACACTTCCTTCAAGTATTTGTCATCAAACACAGACTGAAAAGGATTTATTAATATCCTGGAGAGCACTGCTACATTTTAACCAATATTTTCCTTTAACCCTGTAATCTGTGTATTCAAGACTGACACCAGTGATTATAAATAACAGTCATCCAAATTAATAATTGTAATACTACAAATTTGGGAAGAAAAGGAAGACACAGGAGTATCTGGGCAGATTTATAATTTGCTGGTGTGCAACTCACAGAATTTGAAGGAGAAATTAAACAGCCAAAGAAACACAGAAGACAAGCATAGCTTTTTGTTTTCCAGATACTGTGTTGACAGTGTGTTTCAGCTGAATGAGTGCTAAAAAAACTGGAGTTGCAACAGTTAAGACATAAAGAAAATATTTATTATGAAAACCTCAAATTCACTATGAATTAGACAAATAACTGTTATTATGCCCACACTCCAGAGGCAAAATAGATTCGAGAGTTGACAAAGACACTGAGGAAATATAGCAATTTAGCTAAGACATGAGGACAGCTGAAATTTTTCATTATTAATTCCATGTTTAAACACCTGTACTGTTTTTTCTTCCTTTTGTTGTTATTTATTTATTTATTTATTTATTTATTTATTTATTTAAAATATGAGTCATCCAGAGACCAACAGAGACATAAAGATTTAACTCAATCACTGCTTATTATACCCAGCAGGAAGCACAAACACAGGTATGCTGGTACACACATGAGCTACTTAATAGTCACTCGTGCTTATTTATCCTTGTTTTTTTTCCCAGGCTGTTCCAACTCTGAGTCTGATTTGGTTATATTAAATAAAAGAATATATTCTCACTGAATTCAGGTCTTTGATTTGACCAAGTCTACACAGAGTAATAATTTGGACCATAATAATGTGAATATCACTCCCACTCAGTTTCATTGCCTGGACTCCGTAATGAGAATCCAGAAAATGCTCAACTATTGATGACTCCCAAAGACATTAAAAATCTTAGGAAAGGTAAAGACAAGAGTGTACAAAGAGAGATCTCCTCACATGGGGATACCAAAAATTAAACATCACACTGGAAACAGCAACATAAACACTTGAACCCGTTGTCATGGTTTAACCCCAGCTGGCAACTAAGCACCATGCAGATGCTTGCTCACTCCCCACATGTCGGAATGGGGGAGAGAATCTGAAGAGTAGAAGTGAGAAAACTCATGAGCTGAGTTAATGATAGTTTAATAAGCAAAGCAAGAGTTGCACACACAAGCAGAGCAAAACAAGGAATTCATTCACTGCTGCCCATCAGCAGGCAGGTGTTCAGCCATCTACAGGAAAGCATGACTCCATCACACATAATGGTTACTTGGGAAGACAAAACATCATCATTCCAAACATCCGCCCCCCTGCCTTCTTTTCCCTACAAGCTTTATATGCTGAGCATGACGTCACATGGCATGGAATATCCCTTTGGTCCATTGGGGTCAGCTGTCCTGGCTCTGTCTCTTCCCAACTTTTTGTGCCCCCCCAGCCTACTCGCTGGTGGGGCGGTGTGAGGAGCAAAAAAGGCCTTGACTCTGTGTAAGCACTGCTTAGCAATAACTAAAACATCCCTGTGTTATCAACGCTGTTTTCAGCACAAATCCAAAGCATAGCCCCATATCAGCTACTACAAAGAAAATTAATTCTAACCCAGCGTCCTGGTTTGAGATAAAACTGGACCAGTTTTGTTCCGTAACTTCGCTTCTTAGCTGGGCCTCTTCTAACTACAGAAATTAACAGCATATTGTGCAGGCAATGTTCGCTCTTTCAGAGTGATAAAACCAATGTTTATAGCCGATGCCCAGGCATGGTATGTGGGAGAGGCTCTTGCTTATACTTATTGCTGTAACAGCCAAGGCCAACCAACTTTGTTGTTTGCCACGTTGGAGGGTCAGAAGCAGAAAAGAGCAGTGGGGTCCCACCTACGGGGAGGAGCGGACAGGCCAGGTGACCCAAAACTGACCAACAGGGTGTTCCATCCCATCTGCATCATGCTCAGTATAAAAGCTGAGGGTCAGATCCCTCTCGCTCTTGCTCTCTCGCTCTCTTGCTCTCTCTCTCTTTTTTCCTCTCTTTAACTCTCTCGCTCTCTTTACTTCAGTCGTCTGCCTTTGGTCCCGATCCTGAAGGCAGACCCAGAATCCAGTTCCCGTCCGCCACTGAGTCCAGCCTGGGACCGCCCCAGTGCCAGCCAGTGTCGTGATTGTCATCTTGGGAGCTTGATATGGTTTTGTATATATTTCATTATCTCCTTGTATGTTGTTATTATTATTATTTCATTAAAGTAGTTTAGTTTCTTCTAAACTCTTAAGTCTCTTTTCCCTCCTCTGCCTCTCTTTTTGAAGAGGGGTAGAGGGGAGCATCTGTCGGTCCCATCTGGGGTCCCCCACAACCCCAGTGGCCGATTTGGCCTAAACCCCGACACCCAGCCAAAACCAGTACACCTGCGTACAATCACCAAACCGGTGTTTGCTTTTTAAAACTTCTCTTCAAAACTCCAGCAGTGAAAAGCAGCTGGTAAGTTTCAGTGACCTTTAGCGACAGCACTCCCATCTTTAAGGAACTGAGATTGATTTTCCACAGCGACCAGTGTAAAGACCTTTTGCCTGGGAGCGTACAATGATACCAAGGTCAGAGGATTTGAAGGCAGCAACTTTTACAGGGTTAGACTTCAGCTGTGTGGTGTTTACAGCTACCAATTAATGTCTGCCATTTTACACCCTGGAGTCACCTGCAGTTTCTAAACAGATTAAGCAAAGTGGTCCCCTCAAGCTCATGGGGACAATTCTCTAAAGTGAAGTATCACACTTAAATGAGTCTGGCAGGACGCAATACATAAATCAAAGCTAATAATGAATTACCAGTGCATTTAGTGCTGGATCTGAAGTCTTTGCATGGTACAGCCAAAGTATGTGCTGTTCTCTTTGTTCCTAATACTGACACTTTTGGGGGAAAGTGAGCATATGCAAAGGAGGAAAAGAAGTTGAACTGGATGATGGATGGGCTTTTGGAGGGGGACCAGTTGCATTTCTCTTTTTAACAATAATTTAGGGTCCTATTTCTCATTTTTTCTCAGGGTCCCACACTGTCTGTAGCAATCCTTGCTCTTAGGTAGATAATTTAAACATACTATGTGACTCCCTTCTGCCACCATTTTTCCCACATATGTTTGAAATTCTGAGCCTGTTCTACTGTGACACTAGAGTATCATTCAGCCAGACAAGAATAAGATAACAGAAGAAGAATCTTATATTGCACTGTGCAAACCAATGCAGAGGAAATGCTGCTCATACACAATATAATGAAACACCCAAGGAGACACAGAAGCAGTTTACTCCACTAACACCCCTGTCTTGAAACATAACTCTTTGGGTTTGATATAAAGGTGAGAACATGACTACTGTAATACACTTTGGACATGTAGCCCCATCTTTCCTTCACCTGCTTTTCATCCCGTGCTGCGTATCAGGCTATCTGAAGGGGTGAATTGTCCCACAACTGATGGCAAACACTGAGACCTTTCTGTATAATTTTAGGTGCTGAAGTCAAGATAGGAATAAATACCTTCAGGGTCTCTCAATTGTCATTGGGAAGAAATTCTTTTGATAGAGAATTGGTAAGTAATTTATTTTATTCATGCTACCCTACAATGTAAACCACTGTAGACACAACAGTTATGTTACTGAATATAAATGAATAAATTAATTTACATATGAAACGTGGCTTCTGTAATTTTGTGAAGAGGCTCTAACTTAATACCTTTAATAGTCTACTGAAGATGTTGCGCTAGGGAAGATGTTTATCCAAAGTGATCGACTGCCCAGTAGAAGCATTTCAATTCAAAAGTGTTAAAGTGGCACACAAATCCATGTAGAAATATTTTTAAAAATGAGCCTGCCAGATGGAAAAAAGATGTAAATGGAGAGGCTCAAAACTGCTAATTATTTGAACCACTTAAATAGTGGGAAGTACCGGCTGCGTATTTAACGGTTTTGCATTGCGCTAATCTCTGCTGGCAGCAGAGTCAATAAAAGCTCTACAGGGAGTCTGAGCACAATGTGATTTTCCTAGCCAGATAAATCTTCCCCATCCCCACTATCCTTATTATCCTCCTGACAATGCATCTAACAATTGGAATAAATGTGTAATCGAGATCTATGCTGCAGAGTGAATTTGCTCTGAAAACATTATGCAGAAAACAGCTACAAGTGAAGGCTCAAGTTTTGTATGAGTTGCATGCAGTTCTCATTGCTCTGGGGGAAGGGAGTCTTGTCTGGAATACAGGAATGTGCATCAGTCAGGAAACTGTTTGACTTCCAAATGCATTTCTGATTCCGATTCTGTAGCTGTAAGTGCTTTCCTGAAGAAAAAAAGAAATCCAATTGCTAACAGCTGTGGGATTATCTCAGGTGTTTATTACCTGTGTTCATTCTGATTGAAAACAAGAACAACAAAACCTGATCACAGGTATCACTTTGGATAAGAAGTGGAAATGAAATGACAGAAACAAGAGTTAAGATAGACTGGATGAAAAACAGCAATTTCCTCATAATCTTTCCATGTAGGCTGCCAAATCTTGCCCCAAAGGCACTTGCTAAGCTGATGACTATAAGAATATAAACCCAAAAAGGCCTTCCTGAATCATTCAGCCCAGCCTCTTGATGTTACATTCAACCACATTATAAGTTTCTTCTCAATATCTTTGACAAACTCTACCTTAAACAGTTGGGTTTCTCTCCCCAGTTGGAAGAGCTTTCAAAGCTATCAAAGATTCAATATTTAGATATTTAGAAAATTCTTTGTAAATTCTAGCCTATTTTTACTTATAACTGATTTATACCAATTTGTTGTCCTGCCAGAAAAGTCTCGAAGTTCAAATGACTCTTACCTTGGAGAAATATCAACCCACGTTTTTACAACAGGCCAGCATCAGTCTCATTTGTTTGCAACCTACCTTTAAACCGTTATTTTGAATTATTAAAGTTTACCTCTAACAATGGTTGCCTTTTCTATACACTGCAAACACCAGTGATGCAATTGGAGAAGGATTTGTTATATCCCCCTTCAAAGTCCCAGCCTTTAACAGAGGAGTCTTCTCTGGATATCTTCTGCATATCTTCTGAATATATTCCTGCTGTCAATTATATTTCCAAGTAAGATAACTGTCAGTTTGTCTTACTGAGTCTAGTACTTTAGGTATGACGATCTTTATTCAGGAAGGAAGGGGATATGAAAAATACTTCAGTGGCTCTACCAGTCATCAGTGGTAGAGACGACATTTGTTATGCTCTTCCTCTACCTCTCCACAGTGCTCAGCATGGCTAAGACAGGTTACAGTCAGAGAAAATGGCGGGCCCTTAAGTTAAGCCTGCTCCTTACGGATATCTAAGGTCATAACAGCTTGTCCTTTTCAGAAACTAGAAATAAACTTTTGGTGAATTAGTGATGAAATAATGTACTAGACTGTTGAAACATATTAGATGCTAGAAATATGCAGATGACTCACACTGCCCAACCTTCATCAAGTACAGTGAAATCATTACAGCCCTAAGACTAACTTATGAATGAGGAAATCTGCATCAAGAAACCCATAATACCAATGAAGCAGAAGTGAAGCTTCCATTTCGCCAAGCTGAGAACTGCTCTTTGACTCCTCATTACTGGTAGGCTTGTGCATCATTGCATCTACAGGGTTACCCATCTTGAGTTCATTAGAAGACTGTCTCACTCAGATGAGCGGTGAGTTTATTTTCATTGTTTATTCCCATTTTATTTTCTTGCTATACAATAGCAAAATGTGAGCATAAACTTTCAGCATGTAGGAAATTCCAGCTAGTAAAAACCCATGTAGTGTGTCTTAGCCATGCACACTAACACAGCTACTTCTCTCTGGCTCTGTAGTCTGCATTCTGGTTTCCCACTAAATTTCAAGTAACTGTCAAGGTCTCTGTATATTTCCAAGATACTTCACAGCCTGAGCTCACAAAGTGTACATAAAAAACAAACAAACAAACAAACAAAAATATATGTATAAGCCTTGTGATAGAAGTCAGCATAAAGCATTTGTTGATAATTGTGTTCAGTTAGTTCTATGGGACTCTATAATCAGTTTAAAGCTCAGACATGCCAGAGACTGAACTGTTTTGGAATCTGTCATGAGACTTGAAATTCTATTGAGTTTGTCCTAACATACTTAAATAAGTGGGAACCTGTACATTAAAAATTCAGATAAAAAGCAAATGTTAAGAATTACTTGGAAAGCAACACAAAACAAGTTATGCCTTTGAATAAAACTGAGGTTCAACTATGTCTAAACTGCTGGGTGCAGTTTTGGTTCCTACAGCCCAAAAGGAATGCTGCAGAGATATTTAAGGTTCAGAGAACAATCTGGATGATTAGTAATATGTTACTCTAGAGGACAAACCAAGGCTCCTGCTTGCTGACCGAAGAGTTGTCTGCCCAGAAAAACTCTGTCTAAATGGGCAAATGATCCTGAGCAGCACCTTTGACCATTCAAAATCGTCTCAGAAGAGGTCTGCTTTGGAAGACTACTCATCAATCAGCATGCTGCTCAGAAAAAAAGAACTTTTGTTTTCCCCTTTTCCTCAGGCTTTGGGGGCTTGAAGCCCTACTTCATGATTCCTCTCCCCTTCCCTTCCCTTCCCTTCCCTTCCCTTCCCTTCCCTTCCCTTCCCTTACCAGTCAAAGAATATNTTCCCTTCCCTTCCCTTCCCACAATGTGCCCTAAGTTCACCGAAAAAGCTACAGCACTAGCAAAACTGGGGGTATCCCGTAAGAAGGCAAGTCAAATTCCTGCTGACAGAAGATATCCAGGAGGGAGCCTGACCGCTGCTTCTGCTTATATCCAGTGACTTGAATACCAGCCTTTCCCTTCCCCTTGACAGCAGATATTTACACACAAAGTCAGGACAACTGCCTGTGTTTAACAGTAGCTGTGAAGATTTAATACCGCTCTGCAACTCCCTCCCTTCTCTTTGAAGGCCAGTGCAGTGCTATGACTGACGTCCCATGTGCTAGGGAGATGTGAGAAGACCACTTCAGCAGAGGTTTATGAGTAGCAGTGTGCATAAGAACACGTCAGCCTCAAAACACCTCTCCAAACACATATCTTCTCTGCTTAGGTACTAAGGGGTACCCTTGTTACTGCCTTAGCTGTCTGGAAAGACAGCCAGTTGTTTCATCAGTACTACAGACGGAATTTATACACATTTTAGTAAAATGGAAGTGTCTATTCTTCTTCCTTTTGGAAATACTAAAGTAATGGGAAAAAAGTGCAAGTAGAGATAAGTGAGCGCAAAGGAATATGTCACGCTGGTCAGCAGAGGCAGAGGTCCTTTGCCTTATGGGAACTAAGAATTCTTGTCTGGAATGATTTATTAACTAGGTTTTTCCACCACAAATACTAGCAAGTGACAATCTACTCACCTGCATTTGATTCCTTCAGCTGGATTAATTACCATGTAGGCAACATGAGTAAAGAATGAAATTTGGTCTGTACATCCCCCCCCCTCCTTCCAGCTGCCTGGCCCCACTCTATTTCCAAGGTTTATGTGGGAAGATCCTGTCAATAGCACAGGTCCGCATCAAAGGTCACCATATTTCAGTGCACCAGCTGTAATGCTGTACTGCAAGCTATCTCATTTGGTGAAATCACAGTACAATTAATTGCTACATTAAAATAGAATTTGCATAGGGGTACTTATGACATTCCCATTAAAATCACATTAGTTCATCATGATTAACAGTCTTTTACTGAGCATGGAACAAATTAATCTGTGAATGCTTTGTTATACCTGTGCCCAGAAAAGCAACTTGCAAAAGTAGATAGGGGACATGTATTGTTTCCATTGTAAGAAGACTAATTCAGCATCTGCTTCAAACCAGGGCAGGCAGAAAGTGAACCATGTCAAGGCTCTGTGTAAAAAAGAATGCAAAAAATTCATAATTCACAAGAATGGCCAAGCAACTCAAAACCACACTTACTTTCTCTATAACCAAAAGAGTAAAAGCCAGGAGCAATTTCAAAAATAGTTGCATGATTTTTTTTTTTAAACCAGTGATGCTAATTTTTTCAGATTTGCTGAAAATCTTACTCTTCAGGCCAATGACAGCAAAGATCAATCAATGCTGAACACACAAATACTTCACTACTTCAGCCAGAGTTTAGATGTGATCCATTGGTGTGATAGTTTTGACAAAGCTTTTCAGAGTGCAACTCTTGCAATTGAGGGGTAATTCAAAAGAATAATACAAGTTCTGTGTTGATTTCAGTTCCCACAGATCAAAAGTGACCTTAGCTGATAGGGAAGGGAAGGGAAGGGAAGGGAAGGGAAGGGAAGGGAAGGGAAGGGAAGGGGG